>JBAJMU010000005.1:12296462-12364575 GCA_037952995.1 Hyposoter didymator
TTTTTTTTTTACCCAACATTTTTGCGAAGGATTTATGATGGAGAATCAGAAGCGAATATTTTATTAAGTAATTCGATCGCGTGAGGATTTAAATTGGCAGGTTTCGATAAACTTTCGATCGAAAATATCGTTGTTTTTATTACGACCAACGGATTTCGGAGAGAATTGATAAACGGAAAATTGCAGTGTCTCTCGGTGGAAATAATGAGATGAGGGGAAAGTTTGGGCGACCGAGAAATTGGAAAAAAATGATTAACTCGTATATACAGGCGCGTAAGTAAATACATGGGAAGATTTGGGCAAGGCGATTCAATGGAATATCCTATCGCCGAGATGATATTGCGAGGACTCGGAAAAACCAACTTACCATGTTGACTTTATCCATGGGGGAAAAAAGAAAGAGGAATGATGATAATGAATGAGGAAAGGAGATGGAGGGGCGCGCAGGGAAAATAGGGTGTTTTCATGGTACAAGAGGGCGCACGCCCCATAAGCGAGCGGGTGTTCAGCGACGGCGCGTTTTATAAACTCGAGGGTGAGATTCGGGGGTGAAATCTGCCAGAGGGGAGATTGCTTCAGGGAACAACTACCACAGCCTTGCCTCCTTCAACAGTCACGTACGAGCTGTCGTTTTGGATAGTTGAATGCAATCAAACGGAAGCTCTCCAACTTCAACGATTCAAATCTCGTACGTCTCTCTCCACTCTTTTCTTTTAGTCTTTAAATATATGTTTAAGAATAGTGTACGTGTATATATTCAATGAGAATCTCGATGTTGGCACCACTGGCCTCTAAACCCTCATCATTCCGACCGATATCGTCAATTATTTTAACAAGTTGTCTAGCCACAACATGCTCCACTCGACGGCCAGTCAAAATTTCCTTTTCTCTCTCGTGAAATTCCCTTTTTTTCTATCAAACTCATTCCCTTTTCCTTTATTTCACTTTTTTGCGATAGAACTACGCGCCAACGACTCGTGCATTTAGCGACTGTGTATATAATTAGCTCGTTAACGTTCAACCACCGCCTTTGGATCGCAGCAACAGCCTTCACCTCGTGCATGGATTCACGCAATGGAATCGTTTCCGTTAATTACTGCTACGCTCCGAGCTGACCCACTGGCTTCTTGTTCGCGCTACACATTCCTTATCGCGCGTTAAAAACAAAACTGTCTCAATGTTCAGGGCATGTGCGTGCAGCTTTCTTTCGACATGTCATCTCGTGAATATTCTTTCACAAATAAAAAAGAGTACGCAACGTCCAAACGGTGTGTGCCACTGTGTGTTTGTTTTTTGTTAGTATAGCCCTACGCAATGGATGTAATTCATACGATAATTCCTCGTTGTTATGAATTTGAAGCGTCGGAATCAGCAATTCATTTGCAAATCGTAAAATAGTTCAGATTTCTCGCAAGTCCTTTGTTCACACGACAATAAAAAAATGGGCACGCAAGATATATCCGCTGATGCCCTTGTTTGCGATCGAGTAACAGGTACAGAGGACGATATGCCTGAGTGTATCGCGATCTATGACCAAAATGAAATTTACTGTGAATTTCTCAATCGGAGATGAAACTGTTCCTAGCTTTTCCTTTGAGGATAATTGTGTATGAAAATTATTTTACTGAGAGATAGAAAAAGAAACAGGAATCCAAGACACTCGACACGATAAAAACAGAACGTTTGATGTTCTTGGTGTATTGAAGAATATTAAGACGAATCGGAAAAGTGTGTGGGGGAGGGGAGGCATTTTTAAAAATAGCATCACAACAGCGTTGTCGCGTGAATGATAAATAAAGGATACAAAGATATTTCGTTCGGACATTCGAGGGAAAATGGGGACAGTCTATGATAAAGGATGAGAGAGAGAGAGAGAGCTGGAGAAAAAGGTAAAGGTGGGCTGTTTATCGATAGAATAGTTCGATATATATGAAACTTGTGCGAAGGCAGAAGCCACCTTTGCGGATGATGTTCATGTGAAAATGTATAGTCCTCTACGTTCGCAGGTTGCTCGTTGCTGCATCGATCGCCCTACGAAAGCGGGACCTTTCTCTCTCTCTCTCTCGCTCTCTCCCTCCTTTCCTCCCCCTACTTCCCGCGTGCTGGACATTATTTTGCCTGGATCATATTGTTTCCACGTTTTTGAGCTTCGGAGTTACGTTCTACGTTAAGGTCTGTCCGTAGGGGGACAGTTTGTTTGCTTTTCAAGCCCCCAAACAGCTTTTCCCCAAGTGTATCCTATTACGGAAAACGTTTCGGCAGCTCGCGCGTTGAGCCTGATCGACGAATTTCCGAAGGACGCTTTTTCCTGCATCGCAACACAATCTCCATTTTTTTTTCAATTTTCCTTTCAATGCCCCAGTCGGATGATTTGTGATCGACAATTGTTTGTCACTTTGTAAGATAAACACACGAGAGATTCATTGAAGTTTAGGCGATAGCAAAGTTATGGGAACTATTTACTTAGGTCTCGAGGAAATATTAAGTTATGGTCGTTGAGTAAATAGATCACTAATGGAATGGCTCTGATCTAGGGTTTCACTCCATAGTATTGAAAAGGACCACAAGGCCCTACGAAAGGGAGCAATTGCGTTTGTTATTAATTATACCAGCGGCTCGGATGATTATTTCGGACAAAAATGAATGCACTGGAAATGAAATTTGGTTAAAAATCGTCGATATTTTGTTCAACACGATAAACCAAATATTATTGAATAATTTCAAAATTTTCGTTATTTTGGCAGAATATTTGGTTTCCGACGGAATCGTCAGCAAAATTTACGATTGGAACGACAAAAATAAGCTTCCGAAGAGACTTTCTAGAATATTTCTTGCTGCAATGACAGAATTTTGTTTTCACTGCATTCTGTAATTACAAAATATGCAACAGAGACGAATGGAGAAAAAGCGATGAGACAAACAATTATTTTCTTTCCGCATTCACAACTAGGATTTTCCTTGCCAGTGTATGTCCCGGAAGTGCATTTCCAGACTCGAGAACGAACGTGCGAAATGTCATTGCGTGTATGACACGTGAACGGATTTCAGTAGGTGGTAAAAAATAATGAATTTCCAAAAAAAATGATTGCCTGACTGATTAGGCGTGGAATGCCTCGTATGCATGTGTACAAAGTTAAGTATGGCTTATACTTTGATAAGTGAATCGTGAAGGAAACCTTTGCGTACCTGAGTCGCACATGTGCCCACGAAAAGTACACGGACGTGCACAAAGATATCGAGTAACCCCTTTGATGCCATGGGGGTAGGGCAGCAAATATAGACACGAACCGACAAGCATTCAATTTCTTGCTCGCAAAGCACGAAGCTTTTGCTTATTAAATTGGGCTCATGACCTATGCGAATGCCAAGAATTTATCAAGAAAGATCGCATACTCTTGGATGCACTTTCTATAAGATGCTTGGGGAAGCTTCACAGTTGTCGCAATGACTTGTGAAAACTTTTGGGAGTTTTTGTCAATGGAAACTCGCAAACCGTCGAACGGTAACCGTATTTTCTTTTCACGTAATCCGTTAACCCTCAAATTACTCCAATTTCGAAAAATTTATATCTCCGGTCAAGTTTTACGAAAAAGGTTCACTTTGGGCTCATTCTTTCTATTTTTTTATGCAGTATCACGTGCGAGCCTGTGACAATTTGGTAGGGGTGTGCGAATATTTGAAAACTTCGAATATTCGGCATCAAATCGAATCGAATTGTTTGATTCGAATTTCAAACCGAATATTCGATTTTTTCGAGTATTCGATTATTTTTCGAATATTCGATTTTTTTTCGAATATTCGATTTTCTTTCGAATATTCAAATATTTGAAAATTTAAGAAATACTTGAAAATTGCTCGAATATTCTATTCGAAAATCGAATTGAAAATTCATCAAATATTCGGAAATTTATCGAATACTCGAAAATTCGACGAATATTCGATTCAAAAATCGAATATTCGATTCGGCAATCGAATCGAATTTCTATATTCGATTCGATTCGATTCGATCACTATTCGCACACCCCTACAATTTGGTTTAAAATAAAAAATTAGTCAAAAATGCGGTAAAACGATAAAAAAAAACGGGAGAATGAAGGGCTTGGGATTTTTAAGTTACCGTTCCAGGGTTAATAGTTGACAAACGATGTATCCAGCATCCCTACAAGATTCTGTAACAACTCACGTATCTCACGTCCAACTCACGTTCTTGGGAAATATCGAAAGATTGAAGCTCCCATCGATTGACGAAAGAGTTCATGACCTCGGTGATCTCAAGACGTGATCGTTTTATCACTGATCGAATACTCGGATCTTTTATTGCTGCTCCAAACGTCTTCAGTAGCAATCGCGAGAAACTATACTATTGTGTACGCGAGATAGATCAACTCACACACTCCCGAACTTGCGTAGTCGAGCATCAATCATTTACGTTGTATCTATTATCATCCCCTCATTTCATTACTCACTCTTGATACGATGGCAAACGTGGCTATGTGCCCGTAACCAATTGTATTTCCGGCACTCATTCGTCGATATCGACGTACTACGCGAAGTAAAAGCTAAAACGATCGAGTGGAACTCGAGTTCCCAAATTGTGATTACAGAGACAGGCGTCGAAGACGTTTTATTGCGACGATAGAATAGGCACAAGAATAACATCTCCCGGTACGTTTATCTCAATACTTTTTATTTTGCAACCAAATGCCATCTGGTGATTGGTCATCCTGCTGCATTCACGATGTATCAACAATTAGACTCACTTCTCCGAAGATAAAGGAATTAGAGTGTTCATTCGTGCGATGCTTGTGCGAGGTTTTTTATCAATTATAAACAAGCTTGCGAATGCAACAAGGTAATGGGAAGCAGACGGGTCGAGATGCGTGTCAATTACCGCGCCTCCTCAGCAGCCAGGTCGGTGGGTGGCGGCTCCCTCCACTTCGCATTCGACTGATATCGTCGCTTGGCGAGGGCTAAATTCAATTAGTGTCTCGTCAATGGTACACGAGGGTAAATGTTGATGACGGGCACGAAGCTTATTAACCGTCTAAACGCAACTTTGTCCTTGCGGTATTTGGTTCTCGCATAGGTTTTTCTCGTATTTTCTTGCTTAAGCTCCTTCCTTCCTTCCCTACCCAATCAAGCACTTCGGTATCTTAACAACTCTTTGCCAAAAGTTTGAAAAACTGAGTCAAGCTGTACCCGGAAATGCCTCGTAACCTCAAAATTAGTTTAATTCGCTTCCCCGCACTCTTTCAAAACAGAGAACAGAGAAAATTTTATACAAATGAAAAAAA
The DNA here is from genome assembly GCA_037952995.1 of Hyposoter didymator. Lineage (NCBI taxonomy): Eukaryota > Metazoa > Arthropoda > Insecta > Hymenoptera > Ichneumonidae > Hyposoter > Hyposoter didymator. The sequence goes on from JBAJMU010000005.1 coordinate 12,301,757, forward strand.
AAAATGATTTATTTGATGAAAAACTTTGCGGCTGTGTAGGATTTTAATCGAGGGATGGAGAACTGTAGAAGTTGGCGAGCTACGGCATTACATTTCACCAAGACGACGATGACGACGATAGCCGTGATGACTTATGTTCATGCGACCATCGGTGCAGCGAGCTCCTCATTTTCGACCTCGAGAATGTCTCCTTCTTCGGCACCGAACGTAGCTACGGAAAATATTGCGCAAAGAGGGGATGACGTGTACGATGCACGGAAGGTAATTAACTTTTCAAAAATTACGAGCATCGCAAGAATTCGTAACGAGAAGCAAGACTCTGCGGTGTGTATGGGAGAAAAAAATTAACTAAAAATTCGGCAGATGGATGTCGAGAACGCACTGGACGTTATAGAAGCAGCGTCGACGGGTTCGATGGACGAGGATTGCGCTACAATGGCTGGCTATAAATCACTTCCGGCCGGGGCTGCTCTCGATCCACATCGTTTCGATGTAGCTCGGCAAAAAACCGATATGGCTGCGATGATGCTTCAGAATCTAGAATCTTTGAGACACACTCGTTAGTATCTTCGTGCTTCTTTCCAACTGCCCGCGAGCTTAAGGTATAACTATCGCAGAATGGGTTGATTTAGGATTTTCTTGAAATTTAGTGTAAATATTCTTGACATTAAAACGAACAACTTTCCTATGAGACGAAACATTTTCTGCCGTCTAGAATTTGAGATATTTCATTTCCAATTTTATATTTTTCCCATCTAAACGCATGTAAATTGAAGTGACGTTTCGTTAAAAAAGTTGCAAGAAAAAACAAAAGAAACGCGACTTCAATTTACATGCGTTTAGATGGGAAAAATATAAAATTGGAAATGAAATATCTCAAATTCTAGACGGCAGAAAATGTTTCGTCTCATAGGAAAGTTGTTCGTTTTAATGTCAAGAATATTTACACTAAATTTCAAGAAAATCCTAAATCAACCCATTCTGCGATAGTTATACCTTAATTATTTCTTACAACTCGCGTCTGCAATGCTGTGACGAAAGGCCGCGAGACTGGTTGATAAAAAGTTTGGCAAGTCTCTTCGTGAGCCATATACTTTGAAACTGGTACCAGGTTGACTATTTCTTCAGATCTTTTGGACGCCGTGGCCAAGTCCCTCCTCTTATCGGTGACGAACGCGATAGGAACGAGAGTCGTAATTTTTAACACGTCCACGGAAACCGTAATCACCAGCACTTGGCTGACACGACCACCCGGAAGTACAGAAGAACCTACAGAGATCAAGAGCGATGCATTGCGTTTTAACTCTCGGCCTGATTCTAGTCTGCCCTGGTTCAAGGGTCACGAGGCGCCCAGATACCATTCCAGGTCGATCTCGTATGACGCTAAATAATGAACCAATGAGAAAAAAATAACTGTGCCATTTTTTAATCCGCAGGTCATCAAAGTTTATGCATCAATCGCAACCTAAAGAGTATTATTTGGGTTGGTGGACCTTGCCCTATTTGTCCTGTAAAAATCTTGAGTGGCTCATCTCATACAGCGCTTACGTTCGACCATTGGACGCGCATCACGGGTCAGTCACTGCGAAAACTCTCAACTGGTTGATAATTTCATTTAACGAGCACAGCATCGGACGAGCCTCGTGCAACTGAACAAATAACGAGTCGTTTTCATTTATTAATTCCACGCAGATTACGAGCATTTCTCAGCATCGATATGGACCTCGGAGGATTGGAAATTAATCAATGCAATCATGTGCTCGGTACGGATGATGAACGAGGCCGCGATGGAGGGCCAAAACACTCAGACAATCAAATCGCTTCTTTTAGAGGTTCTCACAAATGCCACGAAGACACCACGCAAGTAAACACTGATTTCGAGTACTGCAACAGTTTTCTTTTTTCTTTCGCGTATTATTGACCCTAGAACGGTGACCTTCGGTGAAAAACGACCCCAGACGACTTTAAATCCTGCACTGAGAATGAAATTTTGTTAAAAATCGTCGATATTTTGTTGAATACGGTGAACTAAATATTTTTTCATAATTTCAAAATTTTTATTAATTTGACAGTATTTTTGGTTTCTAACGAAATTGTCAGCGAAATTTACGAGTGGAACGACTAAAATTTGCTTCCGAAAAGATTTTCTAAAGAATTTCTTGCTGCATTGACACCATTTTTGGGATTATTTAAAAAATCGTTTAGTCGAACGTATCGAACAAAATATTCATCTTTTTCAACATAATTTTGTTTTCAGTGTGTGCTTTGTCTCCCTTCGTTTGCTCGTTGTTTCTTTCATCGCTTCACCGCATTTTTGACTAATTTTTTTCACTACCAACTCATTTACGATTCAAGAAATCTCGGAGTTTATCAATCGTTACGAATGACCTTGAGTTTACTGACTTTTCCGCTATTTTACGTCGAAAACCACCCCAATCGACTTCAAATCCCAAGCCCTTTGTTCTCCCGTTTTTTTTTTTTAGTTTTACCGCATTTTTGACGAATTTTTTAACTCCGAGCAGAATTATCTCAGGCTCGCGTGATCCTGTATGAAAAAAGAAAAAAAATTCCAAATTGCGGTAATTTATGACCCCGGTTACCGTTCTAGGCTTAATCTCGGATTTACTGAAACCAACGATAATTTTTTGATCGAACGATTAGGGTCTAAAAATTGGAATAATTTTAGTGCGAGTACAGAGGACCGAGTGCACGTAGAAACAGTGCAAATGGGCTTGGAACTGTTTCACCAGGATGGCGGAAAGGCGCTTACATTTGTCGATGTCGTGGAGGTTTTTACAGCCTGAACAGCATCTACACGGATGCAGGGGATGAAGAGACGTCGGTCTTCGATGGCATACTCGTCGAAGGTGACGGATCACACGTTTCACATTGATACATATCGCACGCAGCTCATTCGGCACTGTCCAACGAAAAACACAGCCAATATGGCTCGATAAACAAGTTTTTTCCTTCGACCTTTACAGCTGCGTGGAAAGAAATGCAAAACAACAAAAGTTCTCGCTACAACGAGATGTTTCGTTGCATGAAGTGCGCCCCTGGATGCGCATGGTGCAAAGGACCAGAGCCATGCCTCGCCACGTACAATTGGCCCTTCAGGTAAAATTATCGTCACTCCCACGCTTTCCTATCAAATTTCCCATTTCATAAATCGTCGCGATTGTCGCACATCTCAATAAACTTGGAAATGGTAATCCAAAGATCTATAAATTAATGAGTCTCGGGCTTTAATTAATAAAAATGTTAATCGACATTTCAAGGATCACTTTACTCTCGGTATCGGTGTTTTGCGCGTGCGGTGCGGTCCTTCTCGTGGCGTACGTGTATCAGCATCGAAAACTCAAGGTGTTCAAAGTCGCTTCGCCGATATTTCTTTCGATAACTCTACTCGGCTGTGCGATAATGTATCTCGAAGTAAGTTTGCATCCCTTCAGAGAGAAATAAGACGAAAAATTGGGAATCTAGTGTAAAATATTATCAAGCAATGAAAATGTAAAAATTAATCCAGTCGATATTTCAAGAATTGTCACGCGTGAATCTTTCCAGTTTGAGAAATATTTTTTGACACTGCAGATGGCTGCGATATTTCCTGTTCTGGACGTGTATTCTTGCGTCGCTACTAAATGGACCAGGCACTTTGGATTCTGCATTTCTTACACGGCTCTCCTGATGAAGACTTGGAGGTAAATTCGTTGATGCTTTTGTGTCTTTTCCAAAGTTTGTAACGAGTTTTCCGATCAATGATTCCAGGGTTTCATTGACATACCGGGTCAAAAGTGCGCACAAAGTTAAGCTCACCGACAAGCAGTTGTTGCAGTGGATGGTCCCGATATTATTAGTCATGTTGATATATCTTGGAACTTGGACACTCAGCGCCCCACCGCATGCCAAAGTCATTGCCGACAGTCAAGGCCTCGAGTTTTATCAGTGCTCGTACAATTGGTGGGATCACAGCTTAGCAATCGGTAAGCATGTTTCCCAAATGTTGGCATTTGTTGAAATTTTCATATTCTCACGTTTTTTTTGCTTGTTTCTCGTTGCAGGAGAAATTCTATTCCTTGCTTGGGGCATCAGAGTTTGTTACAACGTTAGGAACGCCGAGAGCCTTTTCAACGAGGCACGTCTGATAAGCTACGCCATTTACAACATCGCCGCTGTCAATACTACCATGATCGCTATTCAGTAAGTTTATTCGCTTACATTTGAAATTTTTCACTCGACATTTCCATCTCCTCCAGAACTTTCTTTCAATAAATATTGTCTCACTACCCTTAGTGCGAAAAACAAACGTTCCATCAATTTTTTATTCGACAGTAATTGAACGACAACTTTTTTATTTCGTGCGTACGCGGTGCGGGGGAAGAACCGAAAGGCTATGAGCACATTAAATCCTGACGAAAGTCACTTCCGTCAGCTTTACCAATCACTGCGAATTGGCCAAGTTCTATGATGTTGAAGTTTGCATCGATGAAATGCAACGAAAAGTCATTTTTTTTATAGCTTCGTACCAAATTTTCATACAGTGTTTGTCGACAATAACGAGAAAGTCTTTTTCACCATTCAAAAAGTAAATTTACTAGAAAAATTGCAACGAGTCAATTAATTATCAAAATAATAAATAAAAAATAGATTTTTCGTTGCATTGCAACGATGCAAACTTCAATATCAATGATGTTGAAGTTTGCATCGATGAAATGCAACGAAAAGTCATTATTTTTAATATCATCGCACCAAATTTTCATACAGTCTTTGTCGACAATAACGAGAAAGTCTTTTTCGCCATTCGAAAAGTAAATTTACTAGAAAAATTGCAACGAGTCAATTAATTATCAAAATAATAAATAAAAAATAGATTTTTCGTTGCATTGCAACGATGCAAACTTCAATATCAATGATGTTGAAGTTTGCATCGATGAAATGCAACGAAAAGTCATTATTTTTAATAGCGCCGCACCAAATTTTCATACAGTCTTTGTTGACAATAACGAGAAAGTCTTTTTCACCATTCGAAAAGTAAATTTACTAGAAAAATTGCAACGAGTCAATCAATTATCAAAATAATTAATAAAAAATAGATTTTTCGTTGCATTGCAACGATGCACAAGTTCTTCCCAACGCCGCGGAATTGTCCCTTTGGCAATGTTTTCTATATGGATGCATTTTCTTCATTATACTATCGTACATTTCGAGCAAACACACGGTTCGATTTTTAAAATCGCTCACACGATCCATTGAATGCAAACTTTTTATCAGAGCTGCATAATTTTTTCTTTACAATTGAGGGACTCTTCGTATCAATATTCTGTTACGAAAAGCGAGTTTTTTAAAGCCCAAATATTGTTCTTTAACGGTTCGAATGAAATAGTATCCTTGAGGACGAAGCATTTAGTTTTTTCATCAAATAAATCCTGCACTTTGTTGAAATTAGAAAAGCAAGTTTTATTAACCCATTTCCGTCGTGCAGTCTCTTCATATTTCCTCATGCTGGACCAGACATGAAGTATTCGCTTGGCTTTTTGCGCACCCAATTATCTACTACCGTCACTATACTCCTCGTCTTTGGACCCAAGGTAATGAATCGATTCGGCACGATCAGCTACTCTGTCACTTTTTCCTCACGAAGACAATTTTTCAACCTTTTTTTACTTGCAACTGCGTAGCAAGCAAAAATTCATAGTTGTTCTGCTTCCAATGCTGTCGGAATTTCCCAGCATAGTTCGAGTCTCGTTAGAACGAAAATTATTCTGCTTGGCTATTTTGTAGGTCCTGCGTGTTCTACGTGGACATGGCGATCAATGGGACAGCCGAGCTCGAGCTCGTGGTATAACTGCTAGTTTTTCCTTGAATGGTATTCGGGGACTCGTCGCCGAAGAAACGACCGACCTTTATCAGGAAAATGAAGAACTCAAGGTACTTTTATTTTGTTTCATTATTTTCCTATGTTGATTTTCATCAGATTATCGGAAATACTCGCATCATTGGATTTGATTTTTTATAATTGAGAAGAATTTATGTTTAAGGAGGAAATTCAGAAGCTGGCAGCTCAAATAGAATTCATGAAGATCGTACACATGGAGATGCACAATAGGCATATAAAGCCGAAACTCGGTGGTTACTTCAGTACACCAGGTAGCAGTTGGTCAGCTCAAAGTCCCAATGCGAAAACATCTACAGCAAGTTTTATATTGAAAGTAATTTGCTTGATAACTTGGCGATAATATTGATTAAATTTAGACCAACAAAACGATTGAAAAACAAAAATGGTATTCCGCGGCATCAGTGGCGCATGTGCTAAATATAAATGCTTGAAAATTGTTGTTACTTGAGCTTCAACCGACACTGGAAATGTTGTTTTTATCGTATGTTCGTTTTTTTTATCTCCTACTGATCCGACAGAGCGCAGTGGAAAGAGGAGCAACAGCCGCTGCGGCAGCAGCGGTTGAAGACTCGACCTTCCCTTCCGGAAGTCTACACCGAGCGAGACGAATGGAACTTCTACGAGAGCGGAAAGCAGCGCGAGAAAAAGAGCGTGAAAAAGAAAGGTCGGAGAGCAAAGAGCAAATGTCTCCAAAAACGTGCATACCAAAGGACAACGATCCAACCGCCGGAACTTCTGCAGAAAAAGTTTGACTACTTTGTGATTCGAAGCAGCAAGCATCGAGCGAAAATTGATCGGTGACTTTCTAGAGTAGTCTTCTCCGGTGAGGGGCATTAAAAAAAAAAAAGACGATAATTAGCAACGAATCAGCTGATAAAATTGCCGCACCGGATGATCAAGAAATCCGAGCGTTTCAATTATTAAGACGAACTTAAATTTCCGATGAAATCGTACAAACTGAAGAAATGAAATTTCTATACGAGGTTCTTCTCCAATCTACACGTTTTCAATTGTACAAATTATTTTTTAATCGAGAGACAGAAAGTGATTTTCATTTTTAAATTATTATCGTCACACCTCGAGACTGCGATTTTTTCACTAAATATCAAGACCGCGTGCAGTCAAGTTCGATAAAAAATAAGAAACAAAAGGTGAGGTGACATTAATTACTGCGAAAAGAAAGTGATCGGCATAGAGTGAGACAACATAGTTACAAAATCGTATTACTATTTAGAATTTATTTCAACTGTTGAGACGGTTTATAGAGCGTTGATGTTTGACGTTTGCATGTAGCACTAAAAAAAATAGAGAAAAATTAAGTTATATGTTATATACGAAGTATACTTGTTGTTAAGTCAATAATGCCTTATGAAAAAGTGGATTACGAAGAGAGATTTGGTATCTAGTGACGAGGCAGAATATCGACAACAAGTATTAAAAACAATTCAGTCAAGGCTCAAGAGTCTTGACTCGCAACGTATAGACTCGAAAATGGAACATTTTCCGCTATTTTCAAACTTTTATGTCACGCGAAAACGCGTCGACTGAATGAAAATCTTTAACCATTTTTATCATTCAATGTGACTTTTCCCTTTCCAATGGTAAATGCTTATTTTCTCCGACGCTCGCATACCATATACGGAAACTGCGGGGGCAACGGCGATCATGGCAGATCCTTGTACAGTCAATGGTGATTCAATCCTTTTTTTTTACAATCTTGAAAAGCATGTACGACATTTTTTCTATGCTACGAAGTCAAATGTCTATTTATAAATTTTCGTATATTTTCGTATCTGCAATATTTTTGTATTCTTACATATGAAAAGTGATTTTTTTAAACGTGTTATACAAGTTTCATACATTGAGCTATGACGGATGGAAAGAAATCATGAGAACATTCGATTACCTTGCGAATAATGAAATCTATGCTTACTTGTTTCTGAATTTGTACAACTAAAGTTTTCACTATTTTTTAAGAAATTCGTTGTCACGCACAATATTAATATTATCATTGACCTACAAACATTTCGAAGCAATCATGCTGAGTATACGAATTCAATTATATTAATAATAAAAAAGTGAGTTAGCGCAAAATTTGAAGAATCGATCAAAATCCTTGCTCCAAAAAAATGTCAATAGCGATTTTTTTCATCAGTAAAATCAGCAAATAATCATTCTTGTTTGAAAGCCAAAAAATCAAAGTTCCATATTGCACGAGTGTGATTTTTCAATCTCCTCAGAAAAGTGTTGACTAAACTCTTTATCTCCATCGATTGAAAACGATTATTCAATTCCGATTATGTTTTCCATCGCGTGTCATGAAATGTCAAGTGAAATATCAGAAATTTTAGGATTTCTCCTCAATCGAATTTGCATAATTTTTAAGTTCGAAAATCAATGAAAGTCGAAGAATAATTAAGGCGAATGTTTGTTTCATTTTCTAACGATCGATTGGAACCGTTGGGCGTGCGTACCGTTCGCAATTGTCCAGGTGCTCCAAAAGCGATGCACCGTCAATATTCACGCCTTGATTGTTTCATTCCGGAGGAACTAACGAAATTGATACGTGACCGAAATTGCACCAACCATAAGATACTCATAGTTACCTTGGCGTATTTTCCAATAAAGTGGTTGTCAATTTTTCACGAGTACCGTTAGTGTACGAATAATTTTAAGTAAAATTAACGCGTGAGGGAGGAGATAAATTATTTTGAAAAAATAAGTATAATGTTACGCTAAATATCCACATGCTTGTTCATAATCTTATATTCGGAGGAAATATACAACAGAATATGTATAAAGTAAATATCTATTGCTGCTGTTGTTGCAAAACTGTGGCTGCTGAACCATTGGAAAATCGTATTCTTACACGGAGAGAATCTAATATTAAAAATTACTATGTCACCATAGTTCTCTGGTGACAGTATCGTCCCTCTGATAAATTTTAGCAAAAAAATAATAATTTTTATTAAAATTCTATCGGAAATAGCGAGAATTTGACATTTTTTGCCCCATTTCAGATGAAAATTGATTATGCTGAAGTTTTCATCGTTGGAATGCAACGAAATTCTGTTTTTTCTTAAGCCGAAATCGTTATTATTATTCAATATTTGGTCTGGACAACAAAACGGTCCTCCCTCGCCACCCAAAAACTCAATCGACACGAAAAATTGCGACAATTTTCAAAATTCAATAAATAATTAATCGATAAAATATTTTTCGTTGAATATCAACGTTGCAAACTTCAGAGTCATTGAAAATTGACTATGTTTTTGCTAAAATTTATCAGAGGGACGATACTGTCACCAGCAGGGAACTGGTGGCATAGTAATTTCTCTCCGTGTGTGGGGTTTTGCATGCAGTAGCAAAGACGATAGCGAATAAGTTAAATTAAGATTTAAAAATAAAAGAAAAACTGTAAGTGTCTAAGATCTGTTTATCTGTTGAAAGAAGCACATCATACATTTGTGGTAATAACGGATTGACATGAAACTTGTTGACAAGACTTTACGTTATTCACAAGCTTATATACCCTGTCGAATGAAATTTCACCTTATGTTGTGTAACAAATACCTCGGAGACGAGAGTAAGCGTCTAGGAGAAAAAAACAAGACAAAATGGACATATCGGGGCGAATATAAAACTTAGTAGCTGTTAATTTACTTTTTAAGGGTTGATGTGATAATCGCGGATATCTATTTGGACTTTCATGACAATAAAATCACGCCAAACACACACAAAATGCGATGTTTGACTGAAAAACATTTGTTCGACGAAGGTGGAAGGCCCAAAAGTAAAAATATGCTGCGGATCGTTTGTTTTCTTTGAATTAAGGTCAATAAATTAATTAAATCTAATCAGTTTCTTTTAATCGACTCTGGATACATTCGTTTCGCTGAACAGTGCAGAAAGACGCTAGAGAGGAAGCAAAAAATTTCGCTGAACAGTGCAGAAAGACGCTAGAGAGGAAGCAAAAAAATTTTTTCTTAAGGTAAAACTATCGCAGAATGGGTTGATTTAGGATTTTCTTGAAATTTAGTGTAAATATTCTTGACATTAAAACGAACAACTTTCCTATGAGACGAAACATTTTCTGCCGTCTAGAATTTGAGATATTTCATTTCCAATTTTATATTTTTCCCATCTAAACGCATGTAAATTGAAGTCGCGTTTCTTTTGTTTTTTCTTGCAACTTTTTTAACGAAACGTCACTTCAATTTACATGCGTTTAGATGGGAAAAATATAAAATTGGAAATGAAATATCTCAAATTCTAGACGGCAGAAAATGTTTCGTCTCATAGGAAAGTTGTTCGTTTTAATGTCAAGAATATTTACACTAAATTTCAAGAAAATCCTAAATCAACCCATTCTGCGATAGTTATACCTTAACGTTCGTTACAACGAAAGTCACACACTGCAGGAATTTAACATCGAGAAACTTTGACCCAATCGCTCGGACAGTTTCCTTGATAAAAGAGGATCAGGATGAGGGTGCGACGGAAGATAAACTGTTGTAACATTGTATGATCGATTGTTGAGTTTTAATGGCTTCGAGGCTCGGCCCAACGACAAGTTTTTCGACCAGGGCTGCGTGTTCCAAGAGAATCGGTAGAGCGTCCACGTAATTCCCATCGAACATTTTCGCTATGGCGATCGCACGTTTTTTCACAGACTTTGCCAACAGAGTTTGCTTCTTTGCAATGTCAATCGACGTGTTACATTTCGTACATTGTTTGAGTCCATGAGTTATCGAGGAATTACATTTGGAGCATTTGAATATCGTGGACGTATCGTCGGGCAATTGTAAATCGTTTGCACACGCTTCGCAACTGCAGGTAAAATGATATTTATCCTGCAAATAGCGTCGTCTGTGCGAAATGGAATCGCTGACGAAATGAGGACCATAACAGTCCAGTATCTCTTGACCTTTTGCAATGAAACGTAAAGTTCGAACGACCACTTTCCCTGAAAGTATACGAAACGATTATTGGCTTTACACGCAAAGCTCGTGTTGTTTATCTTCCTCGTACAGAGGAACTATGAAAAATGACACGATTTGAAAAGCAGGAAACTTGCTTACCATTGGGATAAGAATGCCGGACGATGTTTGGATAGCAAGCGTGATTTATCAAACTCACAGTGGGATAAATAGCACCACCAACGTTCCGGGGTTCCCATATTTTGGTAGCAGCATCTCTCGTATTTTCCACGATTTCGTAAGCGTTACAATTCACAGATTGCATATGACGCAGCATTGCAACCGCGAACAGCAACAATTGCCTGCTTCTATCAATTCGAACGCCGCAAGACAATTCGTTTTGCGAACAGACCAACTCGAAACATTTTGCAAAAAATATAGCACGCAGAGATCGCGAAAGACTGACGATAGCCGGAGCCTCGGAGCAATGGGTTTCGAGGGCCAAAACTGTTTGGTAAGAAAGAGGATCGTAGGGATCGATGCTCGATTCACAATTACGTTTCTCTCCTTCGGCTGACTCCTCGTGAACATTTAGTAAATCTTGGCTCACACAATCCTTCCTTTTTTCTCTCAAACTCTCGATCGTCGTCCTCCAAGCAAGCAACAAGTGCGATCTGTGTTGCCGAGCAACATCGATATCCCGAACATTAGTCTCGTAAAAATAATCCAAGATTTTGCATTCGTATTTGTGATACTTTTGCCAGGAATCGAGCCGGCAATCGTTCGAACAGAACGACACGGTCTGACAATTGTCACAGGGTATCCGCACATTCGTTTCGAGATTGAGGGACACGTGGCAGTGCAAACAATTCGTTGCAAGCGCTTCGATATCAGTGCTGAAGGAAAAAGGCTTGTCGATCATCACGACACTACCAACTTTGATGTTTCTTGTCGCGACGAGATGTCTTCCCCTTATTTTGTCGTAAGACAAACTTAAAGAATCGCTGCAGCTTGGCATTTTCGAGTTTGGTTTGGCAGCATCGACTCGCGGTAGAGCGACGATCGCGTTAATGCTCAGAGCCTGTTTCTGCGATGTTTTATTCCAACGTTTGAGCGTCTCGATGCATTTAGACCTGAGCTCGGTGCATTCAGCGTTTATTTCTTTATCTCGCGGAGAATTGTGACTTGCTAGTCCGTTCGCATTGTCGTTCAACGTGTAAATAAGATAATCGCAATCTTTCAAGCATCTCGCGAAGTAACCCGCGGAAAACCAGAATCTGGCACGTTCCCGAAGAATTTCCTTGAAAATTGGGCTCCTCGGAGTCGCAGCAAACAGTGCTCTGGTAAGAAAATCTAAAACTCTTCGATCCTGTTCTTTGTCTTTTGCGATATTCTGATAAATTTCGAAAATTTGCTCAGCCTCTTTATCGTTTTTCATGTGATACGATTCGTCAATTCGCAACTTTTGGACTTCCTCGGTATCCATGAGGACCTTGATCATCGCATGCCTGTCAGACTTTCGGCAGAGCGAGTGGAAATGCTCGATGAACGATTGAGTCGACGTGACGCGATGTGTCGATCGATGGAACTCACTCAAGGCTCCACTACGAATGAGCGAATCAACAATTGGAGTTAAAAATTAATTATACTCAAGCGATACGCAACTCACGTTCTTCTCTGATAATTCGGCGGCAATTCAAACGCTTCGAATGCATTAAACACTCACCTCTTTCGCGAAGGCATTGCGATGATATGGAATAATTTTTTTTTCACTTTTAAGGAATGCGCTCCGTTGTTCTCGACAACTTAATTACACAGTGCTCGGGTATAACGCTTTGCAATCCGTTCGAGAGACTTGCTGTCGACTAAAATTAGACTTCGGGACTCCCACCAGCAATTTCTTTTTCACTACGTTGACTCCAATACATTTGTATACACGCACTCGTGGGCGAGGGATATTGGAGCGAAAATAGTTCATCGGTTGGGGCGAATTTGAAGAAAATTGAAAAAAGAGACGGAGATGGAAAAGGCTATGAATTTTGATTTACTTTCGTTGATAAAATACATGGGAATCTTTTCTACTCTTTTCATGTTCAACACCAAGGCGTACTAACCGCATGTTCCTCTTCGCAGCGCATTGAGGCTGTAAATAAACATCGCGTTACGTATTGTCTCGAGGTACAGTCGCGCTATATACGAGACTATCGTGCCTCTGCATCTTTTGGGTTGCTAAGCAACGTTTTCGGACCGAAGAGTCCAACGGCATCAAGATTTCGCGGTTTATAAATTATTTTTGCACGAAAATCGTTGATTAATCGTGTGCAGAAAATTTTTTAAAAAACGTCACGCTCGAGATCGCGATGAACAGGAAAATTAACAAATTTCTAGTACTCGATTAGTTTCTGCAGAATTACTGCACGTTGTACCGACGAGGACGACTATGCATTGGCTTGCTCATCACGACGTCGCAAAGATTAAGTGGCGACGAGGAAAACGACGATGGGTGTAACACGTTTGTTTCACGTAACTCTGAATCGTTTTCGCTCGAGGGCTGATATGTGGAGAAATCGAGGAGGAGGAGGAATGCAACGAAGACTAATCGTTTTCATCACAGAGCGTGAAGTTTTCTTACAGTTTTTTTCAACGATAATGCGACAGTCTTTTTTGCCATTGTAAAACTGAATTTTATATAAAAACTTTTATATCTCATTAAAATATCAAAATGATGGAGATTTTGGTACGGGAAGTGTTTTAATGTTTTTTGGACTAGAAGGACGTCGCCAATCCTTAGTGCCTGCGGGACCATAATGATCAATTCGAATTGGTGAATAAAATAAAATTCAGTGAAAAGGAAAACTAATCGGAATAATAAATATGCGCACACGGAGAGAAATGCCGGGAAATTTAGTCTTTTTTGCCATTGTAAAACTGAATTTTATAGAAAAACTTTTATGTCTCATTAAAATATCAAAATGATGGAGATTTTGGTACGGGAAGTGTTTTAATGTTTTTTTGGACTAGAAGGACGTCGCCAATCCTTAGTGCCTGCGGGACCATAACGATTAATTCGAATTGGTGATTAAAATAAAATTCAATGAAAAGGAAAACTAATCGGAATAATAAATATGCGCACACGGAGAGAAATGCCGGGAAATTTCTATCACAAATTACTATGATTTATAGTTTTCTGGTGAGAGTGTCGTCCCTCTGAGAAATTAGAGCAAAAACATAGTAATTTTAATTAAAATTCAATCGGAAATAGCGGAAATTTGAAATTTTTCGTCCAATTTTAGATGAAAAATTACTATGTTTTTGGTAAAATTTATCGGAGGAACGAAACTGTCATCAGAAAACTCTAAATCATAGTAATTTGTGATACAAATTTGCCCGCATTTCTCTGCGTGCAGTCCGCGTGCATAAATTGATATAATCGAATGAGATCGACTGCGAATCTGAGGATAACCTTGTCATAAAGACGCAAGAGCTGATATCGATTGAAGCAGGTTCGGTTAAGGCCCAGATATGTTTTTCCCCGGGGTGGGTTGGTGGGCGTCGGATAGTCGTCAATGAAAAGTTCGGACGCGACGTCATCGCTGATATTTAGCTTTGGCACAGACGCACCTATGCACACATATGCGCTGGGAGGTTGGTTGGTATGCAGCTGAGAGCTGTGGGAGGTGAGGGTCGTTTACAAAAGCTGCGATCCATGAGCAAGCGCTTGCGCAATGTTTCTCCACCCCTTAATATCCTCCCTGACGTTACACTTTTTTTTTTCATTCTCCTTTGCGATACCGCCTTCCCTAACCTCCATCTCTCATTCAATTCAGTTGCGAGATTCCGCACAAGCGGCCCTTCACTGCCCCGCGGACATAGAATCTTTCGAAAAAGCTCAACGCATCGTTAAATATTCTAAAACTGTTTAAAAGTGTCGTAGAAGTTAGAACCGGTAATTTCAAAAATTGCCATACGAACGATCGAATTTAATAAAAAAAAAAAAAAATCAAACACTAAAAACTGCATCGAATTTCAATCACGACATTCATTCGCTCCAATGAATGGAAACGTGTGTACGTAATTACGCAACGTACACGATAAATTCTGTAATTGCGACGATATTGTGCGCGAGATTATTTCCGGAGTCGGAGCCCTCGCATGGACCCTTTTCGGAGGGTCAACATCCACAAAGTCTTCGTCAAAATGGATGTGTAATTAAAGCAAAGTTTTCAATATATATATTGAACGTGTTTAAAATCGTTAGAAATTGAGCCACGCATCGTAAAACCGCGAGGGAGCTTTTTTTAGATAAAATATTAATCGATTATTAAATGGGGCATTAGGTCAGTTTCGCGTACGTATATTGACATCCTCAAATAGCCTCATAACTTACGCGACTCTCGGCAGGACACTTACTGCACTCACGATAAGGAATTGTGCTATTCGCGTGTACGTGCTGTATAAAATCTTTGAATACACGTATTTACGTGTATATTCGTACGAGGCGGAAATATCGAGGGCGGTTTATTCGATTTCGATCGGATAAATACGAGCTAAAGTTATTTTCTTCTATGAATTGGGAGACGTCAGCGTATATGATGAAATTACAGCTGCTCGTTATCGAGACGGATTATTGTTGGAGAAAAGCATTGCTAAGGTAAAGTAGAAAAATAACAAATAATTATCGTGGGAAGATCGTTTTTCACCCTGGAACGAAAACTTGGGGTCAAAAACGACGCCAGACGATTTTAAACACTGCGACTTTCATTTTCAACTCATTTTTTTACTTCGAACAAAATTGCCCCAGGCTCACGTGATCCTGCGTTGATAAAAAAACAAAAAAACGAGAAAAATGAGTCCAAGTTTCCGTTAAGGTATAACTATCGCAGAATGGGTTGATTTAGGATTTTCTTGAAATTTAGTGTAAATATTCTTGACATTAAAACGAACAACTTTCCTATGAGACGAAACATTTTCTGCCGTCTAGAATTTGAGATATTTCATTTCCAATTTTATATTTTTCCCATCTAAACGCATGTAAATTGAAGTCGCGTTTCTTTTGTTTTTTCTTGCAACTTTTTTAACGAAACGTCACTTCAATTTACATGCGTTTAGATGGGAAAAATATAAAATTGGAAATGAAATATCTCAAATTCTAGACGGCAGAAAATGTTTCGTCTCATAGGAAAGTTGTTCGTTTTAATGTCAAGAATATTTACACTAAATTTCAAGAAAATCCTAAATCAACCCATTCTGCGATAGTTATACCTTAAATATTTTCCGAAAATATGAATTTTTCTAAATCGGGGTTATTTATGACCCCACGGGTTATCGGAAAAGTAATGAAACGAATAATTTCGAAAACATGAGACGATGAGAGTAAAAATTGTTATTATAAGAAATTTACGATTCGAGGAATACCTCCAGTTCCTCAATTTTTACGAATGACCTTGAGTTTACTCACTTTTCCGCTATTTTACGCCCGGATTTCATGTTTATTTTGCCTCATTTTGCTTATTTTCGATCCGCTATATTTTATCGTTTTACTCCGCGATCGACACACGCCTGGCTCCAACGCAATGTTTAACGAACTTGAGCATTCTATATATTCGAATTTGTACGCTAACTATCTCACAACTTTCGCGAAACCTCGACTGATAAACCGTATCTTGACACACGCAGTCACAATGCGTTCGTCTCGAGCGTCGAAGTATTCCTACTCACACATTTTGTAGGTAATCGCCAATCAAGATTTTTCATTTCGAACATTTTATTGACGTTTTTAAATGGAATTAATGAACAAATTATAATTATCCTCTGAATACGGCTCATTGCGGAAATATGCTTTATAGTGCTTCCAAAATCACTCACGCTGGTGTTCGCGGCCATGCATTTTGCAGAAAATCAACTTTTGTCAGTGGCTTAATTTTTCATCAAAATCCACTTTTGCGTCTAGGACAAATTCTACTACACATTTTTTTAGGTTCATGGAAACATAGGAATTACGTAATGTAGGAGGAAATTTACTGGATGAATATTATCTCGAGAATAGCAGGAGCAATTTCAAGGGAAAGAAAAGTACGAAGACAGCTCACTCGCGAAATGTAGGTCAAACATTTCGTACGCGTGTGTACATGGAACGCTGCCAAATAAGTTGTTTTTTGGATAAAAACGAGAAATTTACCGTTTTGTAATTTTTGTTACGGTTTAAAACCAGCGAAGAGAATCCCCGCAAGCGTATTTCTTGGCTCCACAGTGTCTGCTCGTGTCTCGATAAATAATCGTAGTTCCAGCCAAAGCTCAAGGTTGTTTGGAAGTTTCGGAGGAAAGCTGCCGCGAGCGCGACATTTGTGTCTTTGGTACGGTGGACGTAGGAAGAGTTGAAAGTCTATTGGTCATTTCATGGAGGAAGTTATATGACCGTCCGCGTAAACGAAAGTTGGCAACGCTGCCACCAGGAGGAGTCAAGTCGCGGTGCCAACTTCATAACGATTGATTCGGAAAATGTTTTCTCTCAAACCCTCTGCCTGCATTTATATACTTTTTTGATTCTTGATCTAGTGTTCTTGTATTATAACGGCGGATAATGAGTGCAAAATATAAATGCAGAGAGACATAAATATTGGAGAGCTCGTCGTGATCGCGTGGCTAAGAGGAGAGTCTGTGGCTGTGATCGCTCGTAAACGTTTGAATCTCTTGATCGTAAAATATCGTCGTAACATGTGTATATAGACATAGATGTACGCCAAACATACAAAATATACATAAACATGTATACAGTCTCGAGAACATTAGTGCATTCGGTGTGAACAGTGAACGTGTGTTATTGTGCTATGAGTTTGCGTCATAGATCGGACGTTAGTAACGGAACAGCATCATCCCGGCGGCTGTCACCGAGAAAAGAAAAAGAAAAACGCGAAGCTTTGTTATAGTTCCGGATTCCAAGAAAAACGAGGCAAACAGAGAGAGAGAGAGAACAGGGTCTTCGTCCTGTCGTCTAGTGCCCATGTAAACTAATGCATTAACTCACATCCCTATAGTTGGTTAGTTTTTTGTGCTGTTTGATGATTTTTAAAATCAAGTACCCAATTATATTTATGTCTGTCGTTGTATTATCCTTCACGCCGAGTGCAGACCGCGCGTGTCTCGTTTTGTTCGCATTCAGTAGCCAAATAGGTATATACGTATGTATGTTATGTAGATATTGTCTTGGTGTATGCCAACGTACAAAGTACCAGAGTATAAACACCTTTTCAACTTCGTAGTCCGTAGTATCTCGCTCTCTCGCAGTCAATAATCTACACGCAACCAATGTCCAACAGATGTGCATTAGTCATTTCCAATATTACATACGCAGTGTCCCAGTGTCGTCGACGTTGCTGCTGCTTTTTTCCTGTTGTTTTCCTTCTTTATTTTTTCGTTATTAGTGGCGGGCTTTATGATTTATAATCGATTCATTGGCCATCCATATAGTTTCACGTTTCCCAAATACATTCTATTCGTACCTTTGCAAACATGTGCATTCGCATCGCCAGATTGATACTCGTACGTGCAAATACACGTTAGCAGTGTGTGTGCGTGTGTGTGCGAAGACATATCCACATGCAGTGAGAATAACACACTTAACGAGCCCATATTACTGCGAAATTGATATATATATATTTGCATATACAACATACATGTATGTATGTTAAATCGAGTAGTGCGCGTTCGAATTTCTATGAGTTAAAAATGCACAAGTTAAGGCTGCCTGTCAAGGTCGAGTTACCCACCTCGTTAACAAGGTATGGGAAAGTCTAAAAAAAACTCATATTACTCATTTCTTTCTTTTCAACACTCAAATATTCCGTTTTTATCTTTCATGCTCTTTTTTTTTTCGCATTCGTCATTAACAAATTAACCTCACTTTTCGTTCACATTTCACCAATATGTTTGCGAACTTTAGTAGCCTCCACTTTTTTTTCAAACAACAAACGACTCTCATTTCTCATACTAATTGGGGTTAGTGTCTCTTTTGTATTTTGCACATTATTTACGTCTTTCTACGTTACAACGACCCCGCGTTTAGACATTCGACAATTGAATCTTACAAAGCTGGGAAAAAGCGTTGTAGGGACCCTGCGCCAACACTGAGCGATCATTTGGTCGCGCGAGACAAATCCCAGCCTCTGCTGGCAAAGTTTATACTTGCCGGACTTTGTTCTTTTTGTTTTCGGTTTCAAACACAATATTAGCCAACGTTCTGCGTAAATTACTTACAGGGCCAACGAAAGGTTTAGACGATTCCTGTACAAATTTTTCATGGACCGTGAACCCATAGAATTTCCTTGTCATCCTGATGATGATTTGCTGCGGGACGTCCAATGACTTTCCTTTAGCGCATTCCACTAAATATGACGATCTTGTAATGCAGTGGATTTTGTTTTGCTTCTATCGAATGCAAACAACGCCAACTTGGTACGCAGTCCTTCGCAGTATCGCGCAGTCAATAAAAATTATCGTTCCAACACCGAGTTTTGTTTTCGATTACAACTGCAACGGTAGACAAACGTATAATGATTCTTTGCAATGGCCGCAGGATCTTTTGTGAGCATGGTACGAACATAGTCATTTGATCGCAATGAAATTTTTCTTTTGGTCTCCATTTCTTCAACCCGCCGGGTACTTTTCCACATTTCTAAAAAATTATATTTTTCCCTGACACGCAAAATCTCTGCGGAAGGGAAAAAAACTTGATTGCTTTCCATCGATTCGATCGTTCATATCCTCACGATCTGGCGATGGCAAATCAGTTCAATTTCATGCAAAATATGGGGTAGCACTGTATTTTTATGAATTTGAAAATTTACACCCTTTTTGAATGAAATAATCGAGAGATTCTTCAAACTGGGAGTTGAGCATCTGTCCCTGTCTATGGTTGTAAAATTTCGATTTATTAACTAATTCACGAAAATGACCCAAGCTCGGTTTTAATGGAATGGAAAATTCGAGCATGACGAGTTCGTTATCAGCTCCAATGATTTAAATCGAAATGTGAGCATATAATTGAGTTGGAGAAATTCTTTCAGTTATATTCACAGCGGCCTGAGCTCACCATCGCGCCCAGGATTACAAACTCTTTACGATCCCTAGGATCGTGTGAGCGTGCGATAAGAAATCGCGAAAATCACTAGAAGAAAAAAAAAATCCACTGTTATTGATTTTGATAAATTCCGGAGTTGAAAATTGATTAGATTTTCGAGGGTTGTCCTCCTTTAGAACCTGCTAATCGGAACATGAGACGACAGAGTCGTATCGTTAGCCATGGGGCGCAGCCTTTTGTCGAAAATAATGGATCTACCCGTCCACATCATTCGTATACACATATCGAGAGCATTGAGTGCATATGCACTCAATGTAAACAGAACGATATAATGACATTTTCAAAGCTTATTTCGTAGAATTCTGGTGATTCATAAAAAAAACACATTCAAGACAAATCCGTCCAAGTAGAATGAATGCTCGCATTCAAAACGGTGACTCACTCTCGATCGTAATTTCGTCTCGTTCCGCATCGACGCAACTTTTACAATCAGATCCCGCCTTCAATTTTATTCCAACTTAAACTTCAATAAATTGATTAATTCATTCGAAAATTCGATCCGCAGTAGCCAGACGTTTTGCATTGTCAGACTCTCGTTAAAATAATTGAATAATATTTGACATTGAGAGTTTCGCGAAGGAAAAATCTGCAGGAATGCCGCAAAGCATGAAAATAATATTCATAGAGTGACGAAATACGTAANNTGTCAAATTTTGATTTATTAACTAATTCACGAAAATTACACAAGCCCAGTCTTAATGGAATGGAAAATTCGAGCATGACGAGTTCGTTATCAGCTCCAATGATTTAAATCGTAATGTGAGCATATGATTGAGTTGAAGAAATTCTTTCAGTTATATTCACAGCCGCCTGAGCTCACGATCGCGCCCAGGATTACAAACTCTTAACGATCCCTAGGATCGTGTGAGCGTGCGATAAGAAATCGCGAAAATCACTAGAACAAAAAAACAAATCCACTGTTATTGATTTTGATAAATTCCGGAGTTGAAAATTGATTAGATTTTCGAGGCTTGTCCTCCTTTAGAACCTGCTAATCGAAACATGAGACGACAGAGTCGGATCGTTAGCCATGGGGCGCAGCCTTTTGTCGAAAATAATGGATCTACCACATCATTCGTATACACATATCGAGAGCATTGAGTGCATATGCACTCAATGTAAACAGAACGATATAATGACATTTTCAAAGCTTATTTCGTAGAATTCTGGTGATTCATAAAAAAAACACATTCAAGACAAATCCGTCCAAGTAGAATGAATGCTCGCATTCAAAACGGTGACTCACTCTCGATCGTAATTTCGTCTCGTTCCGCATCGACGCAACTTTTACAATCAGATCCCGCCTTCAATTTTATTCCAACTTAAACTTCAATAAATTGATTAATTCATTCGAAAATTCGATCCGCAGTAGCCAGACGTTTTGCATTGTCAGACTCTCGTTAAAATAATTGAATAATATTTGACATTGAGAGTTTCGCGAAGGAAAAATCTGCAGGAATGCCGCAAAGCATGAAAATAATATTCATAGAGTGACGAAATACGTAAAAACAAAACGGTGTAAAAAATACGATTCCGCTGGATTAATTCGATTGTTACAAATCGGCTTGACGCGCATGATTCAACTGTTTTATCTTTGGACTATGCCGTAAGCGCACGACAACAGGTTCTTTAGGAGAGAGAGAGAGAGAGAGAGAGACTGCCGGCTATCGTGCGTAAACAGTGTGACCGTTGGAAACATGCGCGATAGTCTCTAGGTTTGCGTCTAAAAGCTTCCTTCCTAAACGGATGTATTGATCAACTTTTTTTTGCTTGCTCATAATATTTGATAACATTGTTAACCTTGGAATGATTATTCGGAACAAGGTTATTTTTGGCAATGGCATTATTCGGATCGGGCTGCGGTTTTGAAACTTCGCGCCGGCTATTCGGCCTTTCACTTGATCCTGACAAGGCTGTGAATCCACGCGTTCGCGTTCCTTCTTGTTCAGTATCGAGGCAGACGCCTGCCAGAACTGCCGATCCAAATCTTCGCGAGTTGTTGTCTTTCTCACATTATTATTTCCCCTTATTTTTCAAAATTCTGTTCGTTCCAAGTTACAGTGTGTTTGTGAGTGCGAGTGTACCAATCGGAGAATTAGATTTTTAAGGGTTCGCGCAACTGATACGTGTGCGCGTGTTACGTCCTGTGATTTATAATCCTAGTCGTTTATTTTGGAAAAATGCAACGGATACAAACGATCGTCACACCTGACGCGTGAGTTTGCCCGCGATATTTCAAGGCCCTGTACCTAATAACCGGTAGTCTGCGATCGCGGTCGGGATGTTGCAATTATCATCCGGACGTCGTTCGGGGGTTTTTTTTTTCTCCGAGAGAACAAAAAGAATAAAAATCGAAAAACCAAGTCTTCGCGAATCACCTTGAATTTCACAAACAAAATTTAAATTCCAGAGAATAAAAATAGTTCGTCTCTACTTAAAATAATAAGTTGGAAAAAAAACGTTGAGTAAAAATTCAAAAATACTTGATTTATTGATGCCAATCGCTTGCACGTTTCCAACACGTTTTTTCTCACTGGAATTTCTTGTTCTAAATAGTGCCGGGCCTCGAGTACCGATGCCTCTCGAGTCAATAATTTTCAAGTCTCGTTCAACTATTTTCTGACCGCCTGTGGTGTTGCAAAAATATACCCCAGTCGCCATTTTTCCAGAACGATATTGCAGTTAATAAGAATTTATATTACACCAAAGGGTACACAGCCTCCTTAAGGTATAACTATCGCAGAATGGGTTGATTTAGGATTTTCTTGAAATTTAGTGTAAATATTCTTGACATTAAAACGAACAACTTTCCTATGAGACGAAACATTTTCTGCCGTCTAGAATTTGAGATATTTCATTTCCAATTTTATATTTTTCCCATCTAAACGCATGTAAATTGAAGTCGCGTTTCTTTTGTTTTTTCTTGCAACTTTTTTAACGAAACGTCACTTCAATTTACATGCGTTTAGATGGGAAAAATATAAAATTGGAAATGAAATATCTCAAATTCTAGACGGCAGAAAATGTTTCGTCTCATAGGAAAGTTGTTCGTTTTAATGTCAAGAATATTTACACTAAATTTCAAGAAAATCCTAAATCAACCCATTCTGCGATAGTTATACCTTAATAAGAAAAGTGCAAAATTTTTCTTTCAAAATCTTCAAACTTTGATTTTATGAAAATCGTTACACCTTTTTTGTTTTTTTACAAACTGGTACTTCAGCTGCCGCGCATTATTTTCGTTTTTGAATAATCTCTCAATTGGTAATTAGCGATTTTTCATTTATTATCATTTTTTAGTTGCTTGTGAAGTTTGAAAATGGAAAATATGACGAAAAATTCAATTTTTTCGCTCGGGTTCCGAAGATAAAATTATCGGAATGCGATACAGCCTAAAATCTATATTCTCATTTATGAGCTTCATTCCTGTGAACGATTCGTCGCAAAATTGGGTCAGTAATTTATGCGTGAAACAGGCACGATCACAATTTTGCAGTCGAGTCCTATATATATTTAGCGATAAGCACTGTATACGCATTGAACGAGTAAGGTCAAATATTTTACTTTCTAAAGTTGTTTTCCAGTATAAATAAAAAAAATAATACGTTGATCTGTAGACGAAGCGGTTTAAAAACGGAAGATGAGGTATTTGTATAAACGAGTAAGAAGCAACCACGAGAATGGCTTCTTGTTCATTTAATTACTCCCTTCGGCTCACGTAGTTGTTGCGGACTACATAATAGTCGCGAATGACTGGCCTCAGTCCGACGAGTTGCGGCTGAACAGACCTCCATCGCATTTCCAAGCGTTTTGAAAAAAATGTCGTTTTACCCACGCACTACTGCGTGTGCCTGAGCGAAGAAGAAAAAATTTAGTCTTGAATAATCAGACGCTCCAATTTCCGCATTGGTAGAGGGAATTCCCTTGAAAAATTCTGACGATTCACGCGTCCAATATTTAGGGCTTACTCGAAGCAGTATGTTCGGAGCAAGCGGAATAAAATCTGTCCCGCGGTCATTCGATACGTTAGTAGACACAGCTCCTTCGCGTCCAATATTTATCCGAGTGGAAATGATAAGCTTGTGCAGCAGGTTGTTGTTGAAATATTTTTGTTGCGTATTTCAGCAAATAAATCGACAGCGATGCAACGAAATTCTGTTTTCTCTTGACCATGATTCTTATTCAATATTCGATCGTGACAATACCACCATCTTTTTTATTTTTAAGATTTAAACTGAAAATCGATACGAACAGTGTCAATATTTTTTTTTTTTTTTCAATTGAACGAACGATGAAAAGAAAAAGGATTTTCCGTTGAGCCTCAACGTTGCAAACTTCCGTGTCATAATCGACGACCCATATACTCTTTCCGGTATAATTTGAATTTATGTTAAGCAGAAACTTGAGTCATACATAATTTTCAATCATTCATTAACATTGCATGATTCTAATTAGTCTGATTACCGGACAAATGGTCGATGTAAATTTGGGAGAATGAGTGCTCACGCCGCGAGTTGATGATGCTGAAGTTCGCAACGTTGGAATGCAACGAAAATATTTCATTTTACTGATAATTCGTTGCATTTTAAATGTCATCGAAATTTTCCGAGTCGATATGCTTTTCAGTTTCTAAAGATCGATCATTTTCTCATCGGAATTACACTTTGCGTTTGAATTATTATTTTTTCCAAAAATGAAAAAGTATTTCGTTGCATTCCAACGATGCAAACTTCAGAGTCATGCGAGTTGAAGGTTTTCGAGAAAGATATTCTATGACAAACGTATAGCGAGGCTCGAGTCACAGGAGACAACAGCTTCTGTCAAGTTGTCGGTTCCCATGCTCTACCCATTTTCCTCCTAATATTTCTCCTTAAATTCATAATATTAATGTTTACTTTGAATTGAGGTATAGGAAGGTCACCAAAGATGTTTTTCCTCTATCACGTGCATACACTGAGATGCACGTGCTATCTTTCTTCCCAGGCAGGTGTTATCTGATATCCTTGAGCGTTTACGTTCGCGTTTGTATTCGCCATTCAAAGTGTCTTTTCTTCATTCTCTCCGTTTGAAAAAATATTCACGACTAGCCAGAAATTTTCATTCGAAATATGCGAAACTTGATGCTGTGAGACTCGAGGAAAATTTGACGTTGACACTTGTTGACGAATCGATCCATCAACTTATCAGCGATTTTTTTTATATTTACGAAAAATTCTGGGCATAAAAATTCAGCCGCGTCTCTCATTCGTTCTTCTTACAGCCAGTCGATAATCTTGTGGTACGGTCCAATGGGCATACATCAATGATATTTATTCTCAATGCATGTACCTCTTGGCATCGAGAGACTGGCTAATCTTTTGTAAAGTCTGCATGCACACTGAGATAACGCAATTGTCATAAATTAAATGTAAAATACTGGTGGGCTGTTGGAGCAATTGTGTCTCAAGTGCCCCGTAATCTCAATTTTAATTGCTCTCTTATTTGTTCGTTTATTGCGACGCGAGATCTGAAATTTTTGTTTCTATACGGACACGAATTACACAAGAACCTTAATACTAAATCCATCTATTTTCGGATCAACTATAGTTTTCGAGGCAGTGAAAAAAATATAGCCAGACACAACAGTGTTGCTTTGAGAGCTTGCAGAGTTTTCATACATTTTGCTCGAAAAATCGAGTACGGGAACGCTCACGAACGTGAATTGGAAAATGCATCATTAAAAATGGAAGAAAAGTGTGAATAACTGTGTGTCGACTTGCAATCGACACGTTGCCACTATTTTTTAAATTCGTGCGTCTCTTGAAGACGAATAATAATCTCCAAGAATATTACGCACGTCCCAAGAATTTAGAGCGGCATTTTTATCTGCGTATACGTCACAAAACTCTGGATCCTTGAAATAATGAATTTTTAAACATTTTTTGTAGTCAAATTCTTTACATACTGGAAATAAGCAACGAACCTTTTTCTGTTTGAGAAAAAAAGACTCAAAAAATTGCGGTTCTTGGGGAATTCTGTTTGATTGATAAATCCGCTTCCTGCGCTGTAATCTGCTGTCAAAGAGAACTGAAAAGACTCTGATTTTATTTTCAATGCGATGAAAATAATTCGTGTATTTTGAAAATAAACACGAGCAGGAGCGACCCTTAAAAATTATCGAGCACGTAAAATATGCCATTGGACGCGATCAATCCGGCCATAGGACAAACTTATTTTTTTGGCAATTCAACTTATTCATCCCGAGTACTTAATTAATAATAAATAAATAAAAATTCTCCATAGGATGGTATTGGATCACAAGGCAACGAGTCTTCACAACGATTACGGAAGTTTTGACCGGCCATTGCCAGGTGGTGAAGGACACGACAGGGACGCAGAGGCAGCGGTTGATGGGAGTAGCAGTGGAATGGCACAGTCGAGTGACGTTTATCAGAGGCAACCGTTGCTTCCCGGTATACCGGTCAAAGGAAAAGATAGATGGGGTGGTGTTCCCTCGAGCTCTGATTATTACGACGACGAGGAACATGACAAAATCGACGAGATCGTCCATACCAGACACACCGGATTACAAAATGGTTCCGGAAGTGGAATCGTCAAACTCGATATTCCACCACCATTGAGAGAAGAACCCAGATTTCCTAAAGAAAAATGGAAAACGCTTCTTGGTGAGATATTGAAAAATATTCATGAATATTCCACAAAAATGAAAAAAAAAAAAACGAAACAAAAAAACATAAACGTCCAAAACATTTGTCCGAATGCCATTTTTTGCGATGCTGCGCCAACAACTTGTGGCCATGGAGTTATTGAGTAAAAAAACTTGTTCCATTAATTTGTTGCTTCACATTTAACTCTAGACGTTGAAATTATTTTTTTCCCATTAAATATTTTCGAAAAACAAATTTTCTTACTCATTCCCGAGTCCATTGGAAACGATGCAAAATATGTAAAATATATACCAACGAGAAGCGAACTATTGGCAATAACAATTTCTCTCCATCGTTCGAAAATATCAGTGACTTTGGCGTTATTCACCCTGATCAGTATGTTGCGCGAAGTAAATTTTATTTATACTTTCACTTGATACCCTCATTTTCCTTCTGATTTATTTTTATGAAGCCTCCGACTTTTTATCTGCTCTCGAAGCATGTAGTGGCTGGAAACTGTACGCAGAAAATTATAGCGTACAATGAAGAAGGAGGGGGACAGATTAATATGTTCTCAAGACTTTTTCGTTGCACATCTGTTTGCACGAGTGTTATTCCAACGAAGCAGAGCTCAGAGTCATTTATTGTAACATGATTTTTTTTTTACTCAGTATGTAAATTTAAATGACCGAAAAGATGGCAAACGTGTAAATAATTCAATTGATTTCTTCCTTTTCGTTTTTCGCAGCATTCCTATTTTTGGTTGTAAATTTTATACTTACTACGACGTCTCTCGCTATGCTGCACGAGCGCGTGCCCGATCGTGCGGTCTATGGCCCGCTCCCTGATATTATTTTGGACAATATTACCGCACAAGACTGGGCTCTTGACGTCTCGGAAGTTCTAATTATGATTGCTTCCAATTCGGCAATGATTTTCATCGTTTTCCATAAGCACAGGTAATCAGGTTGGACTTTGGCTTATTTTATGAATAATAACTGATCCTTGCTAGTTCTAACGTACTAAACACTGTTCTGTTCTCTACTTGTTGACTGAAGCAAAAAAAAAATGTCCTTAGAAGGAATCAAAGTTTTGAAAAGTACGATTGACTTGAAATTCTCTCGTAAATATTTTGGCTACATTTCAGCTCGTAATTACTCGACCGTAAAGATTTATTCTTTTCTTTCGAAGGTTCATCGTAGTCAGAAGAATATTCTTGTTGATGGGGATACTGTATTTGATGCGAAGCATCACGTTCTACGTGACGGTCTTACCGGTTCCCAGCAAGACTTACTACTGCAGTCCCAAGCTTAATCATACGACCCCTTTGATTATAGTGAAGAGGGTACTCGGCATAATGTCTGGTTTCGGTTTGTCGATGAACGGCAAACACACGTATTGTGGTGACTACATATTTAGCGGTCACACAGTCGTTCTTGTACTTTGTTACCTGATTATCAAAGAATGTGAGTCGATCATTAACTTTATTCCGTCATTATTTTCCCTTTATTCGATTCAATTATTTAATTGCAAGTCACGAGGAATCTGTACTCAGTTCCAATAACATCTCCGACTCGGAGAGCCTGTTCCGACATTTCTCAAAGTCGAATCGATCAAAAAAGACTCGTTTTGCAGAGAAAAAAGCGACGCAGTTCTTTTTTTTCGAAATAAATCTCAAGTACGCGCGTCACGTTCTCAGTAAGAAAAATCGCAGGTTCGACGATTTAGAAAAAAAAAACACACACACGAAAACGAGGTCAAGGACTGCTCTCGTTCCGGTGGCGCCGTTATCAGAGGCGTACGAAATGATTGCAAGAAAAAAAAAGTATGAAGCTTATCGCAACAACTTTTTGAAAAACTATGTACCAGTGACCGGATGATGAGCTTCTGGATATTTTTCCTTCGTGGCATAAATTCGTCATCAAGAAATAATTGCGTTGGATTTTTTTAACCAATAGAAAATTCGGAATTCGGAGATTTTCTCACTCTTTTCGTAAACATTCGTGCATACAAAAAAATGCAATTTATTTTGCAACGCAATTTAAGGAAAAATATTGTTTCAGACTCTCCGAGAAGATGTCAGCCGATTCATTGGCTCGCTGGACTCATCGCCCTTGTCGGGGTGGTTATGCTCCAACTTGCGCACGGTCATTACACCGTGGATATTATTATAGCGTACTGGGTGACAACCCGGTTATGGTACATTTATCACACACTCGCTAATAATTCTCATCTGAAGGTAAATCAATATTATTGAATTCCTTATTCCATCGTAGCACGTAATTAATTCTGTGATTATATCGATGTCTCGCTATTGATTGATCCTCCAGGTGATTCTGAATGAAATTCAAATTTTCGATCGAAAAAATAGTTTTTTGTTTTTTTCTGTTACATTGTCTCTGCTAAAAAAATGCAACCCGGGGGTTCTCGTGGTTATAATGGGAACGCGATTATCGTAAATACATGTGAAAACGTTTGTTACAGCAATACGGACCAAACAACTTTTTGGCTCGGCTCTGGTGGTTCCCAATATTTAAGTATTTCGAGAAAAACGTGGGGGGCGTTGTACCTCGACAATACGACTGGCCTTTGCCATGGCCTCGGAGATTTCTTGCCAAGCATCCCAATCGGGACAGTTAATACTTGACTCGATCTCGAGAAAGTGCTCGTCTCAGAGCGGTTATGTTTCATCATTGTATATACTACACTTAGAGCTTTCGATATATGACGAAGGTCGAGTATAAAAAAAACGTATAAAAGTTATAAAAATATCCTTATCGAGCCGCATAAAAAAATTTAAAAAAAACATCGAATAAACGAGAATGTGGAAAGAGTCGGAAAGAATAAGTCGATGAAAACGTAGGGGAGTACGGAAAGAAATGATCGAGAGTGATAGATTTTGACTGGCCCGTATTTTACGGGTTCACTCGAAACGAGAAAATATATTGGAGAATAGTCGAGTCGGACTTGCTCGTACGTACAATCTTTTTTGTTTGTTTTTATCTCAAAAGAAAAAAGGAGAGGAAAAAAAACGAGCGAGGACCCTGGGAGTAAAATCTACCGGGCTCGTCGCTAAACTCTCATGTCGTAGCTTTCCAACTTTTTCTCTCTTTTGCCTTCGTCTTTGATACTACGCTCGTGTACACGATCTTGACAAAAATCGTGAGACTTGGTAGTGTCTTCGTTTTTATTGTACCAAAGTTTTGGCAGTACGAAGTAAAAAATAGAGAGAGAGAGAGAGAGAGAGAGAGAGAGAGCCCTTTCAGAGACGATTTTTCAAAATATAAATACAGCATTCTATTTTTATTTATGCGAGAAGATGAAACAAATATTCTATCGATCCAATACAAACTTGGCGTTATATAAAGAAAAATAAAGAATATGCATAATTAACCGCTGTGGCAAACGCTCTCGTTTAGGCTTCACAGCTCGCCCCCCCATTATCAACGTCATCATTATCGTCATCATCGTAACTGAATGAATCGAATCATGTTGATTGACTTTGAATATTGTTTCATGTTTTGTTCAATCGTAGTGTTAATATCGGATGAAATTCTGTGTAGTGAAAATAAAACAGTGAGAATTGTCGAAATTCATAAGAAACTCGAAACCATTATGTGGCTTATCTCGTGTATGTGATTATTTCGATTCGCAAGTGCATTTTTCTGTCTCGATATGATTGTAGGATAATTATGAATAATTAGGCCTCGTGCAAGTTTTATAGAACTTATGTCCTTCATTTTCGTACCTATGAATGACCATGAATCGTCATTTCATCATTTAATTGTCGTTATTTCCAGTTCAGTCTAAAATTTGATTACTCGTGAGAGTGAAAATTGAAAATATTGCAAGCCATTTTACTTGCAACGCCCAAATGTCCAATATTTTTCAATATCGAAGCCAAAAAAGTATACGTTCAAATGTTCACGACAATTATTCAATAGAATCTGTAAATAGAAGAAATATACTTGATGTAGTTATATTTTTCTAATTTTAAAAAACGTTATAATGAAATATCTGGAAAGATGTTGAAATCCTCACAATTTATACTGTTACAAGGACGGATGAGTTATTATTAAAAATCGATAAGGATGATGATGATGATGACGATGATGCGTTAAGTCGTGCCAAGACGTTTCCACAAACTCTTAGTTCCACCCTCCAGAATTTCCTCATTGGCTTCTTTGCCAAGAAATTTCACAAGAATAATCTTGGACAAAGGGGGCTGAAAGAACTGACCCTGCCCCAAGTTAGAGTCGAACCGATAGATCGTGGAATTTTGTGGGACCAATTGAAATTGGAAGGCTCAAAAAATCAAGTGTTTAGCTTATTAGAAACGCACGAACACGCAGATGAGCTATACTGAGCGTTTTAAACTATCGGAGCAATTGTAGTAGAAACATTGTAAAGACCGCCTCGAAATGTTTGAAATTAATGTAAGAGAAAAAAAAAGGTATAGTCCGGATCGAGCGAACGTCTCTCGAAATAGATCTCAGCCTTTGTACTCGAATCTCCAATTTTTCCACGTACATCTAAAAAGGTTATTGATAAGAGTGAACGAAAGTGAGCAGATATTGTTGTTCCGTGCGAGGACAGTTTGATATTCCTTGCAACTCTTGATGCGTGAGGCATTGAGATGAGCTACTCGGACGAGTAAGACAATTTGAAACATAGCAAAGATGAAAACGAGTTTGAAATTAATTGATAAAACAATTTAAATCGGCTGTTCGATGGTAGAATCGCAATTGCGAATCCAGATTCAAACTGTACTGTCACCGATAACACCAACATCAAGACGTTGCGATTTTCGTTATAAAACTCTACTCGAATGTTTTTTTAAATAAATGTCAAGCGAATAAGACTCTAAAAGCGAAATTCTTGCCGTAAAATGGCTCCCCTCGAGCTTCGAGGAACCTCAGAGAGTCGTTAAGAAGAGTTTAAATATTAAGGTATAACTATCGCAGAATGGGTTGATTTAGGATTTTCTTGAAATTTAGTGTAAATATTCTTGACATTAAAACGAACAACTTTCCTATGAGACGGAACATTTTCTGCCGTCTAGAATTTGAGATATTTCATTTTCAATTTTATATTTTTCCCATCTAAACGCATGTAAATTGAAGTCGCGTTTCTTTTGTTTTTTCTTGCAACTTTTTTAACGAACCGTCACTTCAATTTACATGCGTTTAGATGGGAAAAATATAAAATTGGAAATGATATATCTCAAATTCTAGACGACAGAAAATGTTTCGTCTCATAGGAAAGTTGTTCGTTTTAATGTCAAGAATATTTACACTAAATTTCAAGAAAATCCTAAATCAACCCATTCTGCGATAGTTATACCTTAATTGAAACAAGAGGAAATCCGAGTGGTGATTAAAACTATTATTAATATGGCTAATTCAGTCTTTTTTGTACACACATGGGGTGAAGTGTGAAATTTATAAAAGTAAGGAATTACGTAAGAATTGTTTTTTCATGTACACACGTGTAATTATTTGTAAATTGTTACAGATTCAATTAAAAATAAGACAAAATTTAAGACATTTGAGTGAATCGTTATGAATGTTATTGGTGGAAATTCGTTCTTGAAGGAAGATCGGTGAGTTCAAAGCTTCCAAGATAAACCAATCTTTTTTTTTGTTAAGAAGAAGTAATTCCGCGATAAATCACAACTCACAAACTCAAAGGCCATTCACCATCAAGTTTGTAGCAATTTGTGTACATCGACTGTTCT
This sequence comes from Hyposoter didymator, assembly GCA_037952995.1. NCBI lineage: Eukaryota > Metazoa > Arthropoda > Insecta > Hymenoptera > Ichneumonidae > Hyposoter > Hyposoter didymator. The sequence continues at coordinate 12,334,092 of JBAJMU010000005.1, forward strand.
CGGCCACTTGTCTTTGGCAGCGAAAAGAAATTGCACGAATCTCAGAACTTGTTGAATTCTAATATTGTCTATTTTCAAGATTTCATAATAATTAAGACTGATCGCTGTATTCCGAGGAAAATTGAATGTATTCGTTGTGAGATCTTTTCGATTACAACAATAATGACAAAGAAAGTGGTGTACGAGTGCTGGGTAACGATACATTCGAAATGTGCTACTGTTACGTGGCCCTTGAGCAGTTTCATCGCTGTATTCATATGCCTTTGTGATTTTAGTTCACTCGATGAATATCGATGGCATTGAGTATAAATATATTGTGAAAAAATGAATTATCTTGAAGGCAGTATCGGGTTTGCTATCTTCGCAGCATTTATGGACCGCCACCGTAAATTTCTAAATTTTCAGTGCCGCTTTTTATTCAACGAGCTCGAAAAGCCCAGAGTTTCGATTTCCGCTTTAATCGAACGAAAAGATCACAGAATGTCACCGATCTTCCTTCCCTTCGTTACACGAGTTAAAAGCAAAGCGACGCTTCCTCTTTTTATTCGTTAATAAATGAAAAAAAGCCGAATGTTGCATTTTTTAAATCTTTATGAAAATTTCCATAGTGTTTCCAACGCCCGACACGTTTGCAATAATCTCATCTATCGTGTGATCTACGCTGGTCCAGAGGATTCGAAAATTTATCGATTTTCTTGCATGTGAGCCGGAGGGTCGGAGGGCAAGGGAGAATAATCCTCCACCCGAGCCCTTTCTTCGCAAACGAGAACTGTGTAGTGTGTTAAATTTTTCATCCCATTCAATAATTCCAATTCTTCCATTTTTTTTCTGCAATTTTCTTCATTATCTAATTTTTTTTTTTTCTCCAACTTACAACTGTAAATACAACTCCACATTTGAAGTGAAAGATCAATCAACAATTGCTAACGAAGATATTCGAGATGTATGAAAAAACCTCAATTTGTACTTTCAACTTTTTTCTTGTAATTAAATTGTTTGACCATATTTTTGCGAAAGTACAAGAAAATTATAACAATCGCTGAAGCAATACTTGGGTTGCCAAAAAAACTGACTAAGTTTCTCACACCTTTGTTGCAACACATTAAAAAACTTGAATTTCATTCTCCAGCTTACTCGAGCTTAAAAATAGTCCGTTTTTTCGAGGACTCGACAGAGTGAGTTCTCTGTGAGAAAGGTTCGAAAGAATCTATAGTCTTATGCGGGCTTTGTGAGTTTTCATGAAAAAGCACCTTTTATTTAGTCTAATCACAAAGGTAATTTGACAATTTGCACATGTACAAGCCACAACTGAGTGAATGGAATGACACGAAAGAGGAACGAAACAAGGATTTTTGCAAACGTTATTTTTGGATGGTTTTGGTCGAAACGCTAGCTTTAATTTTTTAGTCTTTGTCATTGTAATCTCAAAGGCAGTTTTGGTTCGTCTTTCCAATTGACAACTAACCTTGTACATAAATATCATTGTGTTTTGCAGTAACGCTCTGTATGAGCTACGTCTTGTGTTTCACGTGAATACGACTCGAACTTTTTCCAAGTGATACGTTTTAAATAAAAAAAAATCATTATATCGACTAACACAGTTTTCCGTTACTAAAGGGTTAAGTTTCGGTAAATATTCTGTACAAAGACGAATTCAACTATTGATTAGGCATGTTAATGTAACTTCGAGTCGGTGGACAAGGAGGTAAAAAGAAAGAGTTTACTTATCTACCAAATTAAGTTCTGTTCGGGAAGGATATAAATAAATATGTACTTTTGTCTTAAATCGTATTTGATGGTAATTACACACAAGGAAAAAGTATGAAACCAATATTCGGGTCTCATAGGGTGGCTACAATCACAGTTTTTGAATTGTACCTTCGCCAAAAAGGCATCGACATAGTCTATCGACCGCCCAAGCGGCAGTAAAGTTTACGAATAGTACTTGAAGTAACGTAGCCCGAAACTGTAAAGAAAAAAAATAATATATGCATTGTTATAACGTTGAAATGATTTATTTCTTGTGTTATTTTGCTTTGGAAAGTTTGAATTCTATCAAAGACACTAAAAATTTTGGCATGGAAGCCGATGGATCGTGAAGATTTTACCTCGTTCGGGAACTCGAGGATTTCCAACTGGAAAGCTATGCTGGGAAAATATCCAAGAGCCAGTCCCAATATGAGAGCTCCACTTCCCAGCAGCGAGTACAAAAGCCCCCTGTTTTCTACGAGGCCCTCCATGAACGGCTGCCCCTAAAAATCAATTTTACACTCACCAATAGTCTCTCCCATTTACCTTAAGGTATAACTATCGCAGAATGGGTTGATTTAGGATTTTCTTGAAATTTAGTGTAAATATTCTTGACATTAAAACGATCACCTTTCCAATGAGACGAAACATTTTCTGCCGTCTAGAATTTGAGATATTTCATTTCCAATTTTATATTTTTCCCATCTAAACGCATGTAAATTGAAGTCGCGTTTCTTTTGTTTTTTCTTGCAACTTTTTTAACGAAACGTCACTTCAATTTACATGCGTTTAGATGGGAAAAATATAAAATTGGAAATGAAATATCTCAAATTCTAGACGGCAGAAAATGTTTCGTCTCATAGGAAAGTTGTTCGTTTTAATGTCAAGAATATTTACACTAAATTTCAAGAAAATCCTAAATCAACCCATTCTGCGATAGTTATACCTCAAATCGTTCACGTTCCATAGTGAGTCTTGCGAAATAGTATTTACCCTGTAGTTTATGGCGAATGTAGAAACTTGCAATGCCATGGAAATTATATAGACTGTACTATTTATTAAATTAACTTCGTATGGCTTTTCCTCCTCGGCGCTCGAAGTGTCGGACGTTTCGAGTTCCGTCACATCTTTCGACGCCAGTAAATTAGCAAGCTCTCCATCCTCGCTACTGAAAAATTCATAGTCCATAAACATCCGGACCAATTATTCACTCATTTCAACAGTCACTGCAAATATTTTCATTTTAATTGAAAAAAATAAACAAACAAATTTAACACTTTTACGTGAAATTGCGATTCTCGTGCGCAGGGGCAATGAATTTGGAATCAGGACTCGCAATGATGAATGAACAAATGGGACAAACTTACTTTGTCGAAAAAATGGTGGCTTCGCGAACGAGGTAGATGAGACAGAAAAAGTGTACAGCGAACTGAAGCATGACGGTCATAATAGTATAGACGTTGAAAATATTGGGTAGCGGTCGCTGTTTGGAAAGAGTTTTCAATGGTTTCGATCTTGATATGAAGAGAAAGCAAGCTGCCAACAAAAGTCCTTGTACGCTGGCTTGAGCATCGCTGAACTTTATTCCGTTAGTGTACAACACCGATTGACTGTAGGCAAGTACAAGAGCGTTTAGCGCGAGAATCTTGAACATTTGGAGCGTAGTTACCAAAGTGCATCTCCCTTGTTTTATCACGTGGCATACTGAAATGAGAAAATTTGTATTTGACGTAAAATGCTCTGTTTTTATTGCAACAAGAGAAGAATCAAAAGTTTTGTAAATACGTTCGAATATGGATTGACTTACTGCACAAAATGGTCGACAACTTGCTCGTGAATGGCGCAGCTATAGACGCGTCGCCTAATTTAACGACAGTCGCAGAATCCTGCTCTTCAAGTTCCTGCAAAAGATTTTGGATTCTCGCTGTTGATGCATTGTTGGCGCTTTGTTGTCGTCCAGTCTTTCTTGCTCCTCTAATCGTGTCCGTTAAATTGCTACCAGCTTGCGATTCTTTTTTTTCGGCAATGTTCTGTTGCGGAGGAATCGATAGTATCGCCACACCTTTTTACCAGCAGAACAATTAAAAACAATGCATATTCAATGATGTTGAAGTTTGCATCGATGAAATGCAACGAAAAGTCATTATTTTTAATAGCATCGCACCAAATTTTCATACAGTCTTTGTCGACAATAACGAGAAAGTCTTTTTCGCCATTCGGAAAGTCAATTCACTAGAAAAATTGGAACGAGTCAATTAATTATCAAAATAATAAATGAAAAATAGATTTTTCGTTGCATTGCAACGATGCAAACTTCAATATCAATGATGTTGAAGTTTGCATCGATGAAATGCAACGAAAAGTCATTATTTTTAATAGGACCGCACCAAATTTTCATACAGTCTTTGTCGACAATAACGAGAAAGTCTTTTTCACCATTCAAAAAGTAAATTTACTAGAAAAATTGCAACGAGTCAATTAATTATCAAAATAATAAATAAAAAATAGATTTTTCGTTGCATTGCAACGATGCAAACTTCAATATCAATGATGTTGAAGTTTGCATCGATGAAATGCAACGAAAAGTCATTATTTTTAATAGCATCGCACCAAATTTTCATACAGTCTTTGTCGACAATAACGAGAAAGTCTTTTTCGCCATTCGGAAAGTTAATTTACTAGAAAAATTGGAACGAGTCAATTAATTATCAAAATAATAAATGAAAAATAGATTTTTCGTTGCATTGCAACGATGCAAACTTCAATATCATCATATTCAGATGGTTTTGTTATTTTTGGGGCGTTCACTTACCGACTTGCGAATGTTTCAAGGCTCCGACGTCGTTCGTACCGTCTCCGCACATCAGAGTCGTGTAACCCAGATCTTGCAACGATATTATTATCAATTCTTTTTGTTTCGGTGCACATCGAGCAAAAACGACGATGTGAGGCAACAATTTGCGTAAAAGTTTCTCATCGGTTTCTTTTAAATATGCCAGGCCCTGCATTAGAAATAAATATTAAAAAAAAAACGAATTTTAGTTGCACAGTAAATGCATTTTTTTGAACTTGTAAACTTGCGTCGATTTTTTTGAACGTACTTCACCGGTCATGCAGAGCGTGTATTCGTTCCATATTTCCTTCCCTCTAGTGGCAACGTTCTCAGAGCCCAATGGTATAGTTTTTGACTGATCGACGCTTTGCCAGCTCCAACTGGAGCCAAGATTCGTCAATATGAGAGTGACATCCTTCTCGGTGAATTCCAATTCACGACTGACGTGACAAGCTGTCAATGGATTATCACCGGTGATCATGACGACCGAGTGCGAAGCGTTTAATATTTCTTTTATCGCTGATTTCGAATCCGGTTTGAGGGGACAGCTGATGCTGACGAAACCAACAAATTTGAGGTCTCGCTCGAGCTCCTCTCGAGACATGTCTCGAATTTCTTGGAGGGTTATTCCTGCACGAAGCTCACGGTGACCCAGAGCCAAAACTCGTGCACCTCGTCGCGATAACGAGAGATACGTTGTCTCGTAATTGGCCGGAACTTCGGAAAACTGTAATAACAATCGTTTGATTTAAAATTATTAATGCTAATCGAATCAGTCGATTCAGACAGCAATTCCGTTGACATTGCATCGAAATTTCCAACGTTTTTATCATTTTTTTCGCCACATTGTGTCGCGACAGCCACTCAAAATTATTCAGATACTCTTCAAAAAGTTGAAATGCTCAAAAAACGAAAATTCATAGCAGTCGTTGAAACAAAAATGTTGCAAAATCATTTTTACAAGTTTTTTTGAATCTTTGTTTCATTACCTCGGGCCTTCTGTATTATTGACTAAATTTAGAAATTGTTATGCACACCCTCGCTCGTTATAACGCACCATGCTCTCCAACGTTTCCGGAGCCCCTTTCACAGTCACTATATAATTCATTTCGGATGATACATTCGTCGAATATCCAGAGACGACACACATCCGTTTCAAAGCCGACGAGAAGTGATGTCTGTAAAAAATCTTCAAAACGTGTCCCTTTCCTCTTTTAGGAATTACGGCGTCGCCTGGAATAAAAAATTATCGATTAAAAGATAAAAATCATTTTTGTTGTTTCAAATTCTCAATTTTTAAATAAATAATTTAACGTAAATGAAAATAATGATTTTTACGATGCACGATGAAGGTTTTATGGTGACATATTTGCGTACTTTTCGTGAGAGTCCAGTTGACTGCATTCAAAGTAACTTTCTCGAGAGGATCACCAACAATGCCTTCGTCGATTTGTACGAGTGAATGACAGGTTGCGAGGACTTGGATCGTTTCTTGCGGCGCTTTCTCGAGTGGCTTAACGCTCGCATCACCGCTGTTTCGTAATATCGAAAGAAAAATGAATATTCACAGAATAATCAAGATTTCATGGATTTTTCAAAGTCGTTTTTACTACGTACTCGATCCCGGCTACACCCTCGACGATTAATTTGTCGCTGGTCAACGTTCCGGTCTTATCGAAGCAGCAAATCTCGACCTTACCAGCAAACGGAATTCTGAAGGGTTCGGTACAGAAAACACCCAATTTCGATAGTGCCAATAACGATGTGTTGACCGCTAGTGACAATTCGATTGGCAATTCCGGTGGAACGACGGACGTCAGAATGAGCGTACATTCCAGGAATAATTTGTATTTGTTTCGTTTTGGATCTTCACTGCCTGTTGACATATTACAAGAAATATTTGCTCTCAATCGAATCGATTATAATATTTTTCGAAAAAACTCACATTTTCCGCGGAAAGAAGGAACAAAAAAATCATTTCGAGTGTAAAAATTGTCTGTCGGATAAGATATTTTTGTTTGAAAAATCTCTCTCGAATCACAAGCGTAACCATTGCTTCCGTAATTGTTCGTGTACGTCCGAACCCATAAGATATACAAAATTCAAATTTTCTCCATACCTTTGACCCACAAATAACCAGCCGCTGCGATCGCGAAAATGAGCAAAAACAGGATGAAGCAAAAAGTTTCCAAATTATTGGCGGTGACTCGTTTCACACCGAACAATATTGTTCTCAACAGTTTTCCTTGAGAGGTGGAGAAGCCCGTGCGCAATACATAGCCGACGCATCCATTGTCAGTAGCTGTGAAAAGAAATAATTCATCAAGCTCCATCGGTTCTCACGGGAATTAACATTATTTACACGAGTCAAAAGTGTCATTCGAACCGCGGAGACCCGACGAGTTTTTGTTCGGTGGTGTATGCTGAACGACTTTTGTGCCTCCGAATAACACGTGCAATTTGTGCTCCCCCTCGATGTTCAATTCGTCCTTTCCATCTATTTCCTCTACTGGTTCCTTCATCTGTGGTACCGATTCACCTGCGAATCATCAATTCCCCATTTTCCGATACAATCCAATTGGGTTTTATCGCGTCACAGCCACAAGTCGTTTGCGACGTTAATAAAAAGTAAAAGAAAACTAAAAACACGTTTTAACGTTACCAGTGAGCATGCTCTCATCAACGACACACGGACCCCGCAACAGGAGAATATCGCAAGGCACGAGATTGTCGTTATGAGATCGCGTTATCGATACTATGTCTCCCGGAACCAGTTGATCGGAGAAAATCTGTCGCCATCGACGACTACGATAAACCTGCAGACACAAATGTCTATTGTTTACTTTTCTATCCATGTAACAAAAATAATTGAGTTATTATCGAAATTTGGCTTGTGACAACATTTTTGTTGTGTGCAATTGTTGCTTGGCAACCATTTCAATCAATTATCAGGTGATCTCTGACTTTTTGTTCTAAGGTTCCAAATTTCGGGAAAATACATTTTTCAATCACACAGAAGTTTCCAACGTTGGGGTCCAACAGAAAGTATTTTTCCTTTACACTGTTTGATGAATTTTAAAAACAATGGCATTTTTCTCATGGATTTTGTGTTTGGATCGTAAAAAAACGATCGTTTCATTGTCCTGATTAAATATTGAATGAGAAACGTGAGCTCTGCTCAAGAAAAAAGAGANTTAACGTTACCAGTGAGCATGCTCTCATCAACGACACACGGACCCCGCAACAGGAGAATATCGCATGGCACGAGATTGTCGTTATGAGATCGCGTTATCGATACTATGTCTCCCGGAACCAGTTGATCCGAGAAAATCTGTCGCCATCGACGACTACGATAAACCTGCAGACATAAATGTCTATTGTTTACTTTTCTATCCATGTAACAAAAATAATTGAGTTATTATCGAAATTTGGCTTGCGACAACATTTTTGTTGTGTGCAATTGTTGCTCGGCAACCATTTCAATCAATTATCAGGTGATCTCTGACTTTTTGTTCTAACGTTCAAAATTTCGGGAGAATACATTTTTCAATCACACAGAAGTTTCCAACGTTGGGGTCCAACAGAAACTATTTTTCCTTTACACCGTTTGATGAATTTAAAAAACAATGACAATTTTCTCATGGATTTTGCGTTTGGATCGTAAAAAAACGATCGTTTCATTGTCCTGATTAAATATTGAATGAGAAGCGTGAGCTCTGCTCAAGAAAAAAGAGAATTTCGTTGCATTCCAACGATGTTAACTTTAACGTCGTATTTTTCATCAACTACTCATTACCATCATCATGTAAGGTTTGTTTCCCATTTTCCTAATCTCTGCCATATTACGCATTTGCTGTTGAACGAGCGTGCACTCAAACATGATGAGCATAACCAGGGTGAATATACTGTAATACCAAAACTGATCCAGACACCAAAGTGCGACGCAGAATACTTGAAAAACAAAGAACGGCGCGATAGCTCGTTCCTTGAAAAGCTCCCAGAATTCTGGGACGACCATGTCCAATCTGTAACGGAGCAAATGTTTGAGAGATAATTCTGGTAGAAAATTGGAGTTGGAACGATTAGATGGAACGTACTTGTTTTTTCCATAGTTTTCTTCCGCATCTCCGACGTCGCTTTCTTCCTGATATCCTTTCCAATCTCGATAGAATTTGATTGTTTCATTGACCGGAAACTCGAGCCCTCGGAATTGTTTCTTGTCTGGTGACCATACATATTTTGTTTTTTGAAAAATGAACCAAGGCTTCTTGTTTTTGTCACGATGCAATTTCACTAGTTCGGAACTTCCGTTGTTGGGCGTTGGCACAACTTTTGCTATGGTTGCATCGTAGGGATCTTTGGTCTGGAATTACAATTATTTCATTGAGCGCAGAACGATGGATTTTTGTACCAGCAGCTTTTTCTTGGACGGGCAGCGCAGAATCGCCGCGCGACGAGCAATCTTAAAATGAGGTTTCTCATTACACACCGTTTGAATGCTCGTGACATTAGATCATCTAGGGACGAGTTTTGATTGAAAAAGCTTATGATCTTTCGAGAAAAACTTCATGAGAATTTGGTTATAAACTCGATAAGAAAAAAATGGTACGATTAGGAATTGTTTAAAGAGAAGCCCCTCCCCCATGAATCGCCTATTGGCGGAGTTATTTCAATTTAAACGAGTCAGCGGGTCCCAGCTGCCACGTAATTGTGTGACACGTTGGTTGGTACGAATATTCATAAGGAGGACAAGAAAGTGTGAGTAAATGAGTTGAAGAATGGAGCAAAACTGACCGAGCTACAATTGAGGAAGCAGTGCACGTGGACCGACCATTGGCAGCAGAGACAAGTAAAAATTTGGAAAACGCCGATCGCGGCAATTCCAATGAGTCCCTCGTCGTAATAATCCTCCGTGCCGTAAACGAATAACCAACCGTAAATCCAAATAATCTCAATGATCACGAACGGTAGGATGTAACCATTGAATAACAATTTCCGTGGATTGTGCAAGCTAACACTTTGAACAAGATCGTCGATTTTCGACGACAATACCGTCGTCGTCGCGTTCGACGTTGTCGTCAACGCCATCGTTACGCTATACACACGCGTGTGTCAAAACACCATGGAGACCAGTGTCGGCGAGGTTTGAGGATGGTTGCGCGAACAGTGCCACACTGCCACCGGTTCAGTGGTCGAGTAGTTCGTGCTCTCCTCGCCTAAAGCTCAGTAAAATCGGCTGGCCAATGATCGCATTGATGGATTGTTGGAAGTGCAATTCCAGTTCAATTATCGAAATTCATTTTCTGAAAAAGCGACACACTACCAAACGATCTATCTGCGATACCGCACACCACCTATGACCTTCGATCGATATGTGAAGAAAAAAATCAATTATGTTTAGTGTGAAAGGAACTAAACGTGGCGCTAGAGATGAATTCATAAAATTCATTTCTTTGCGGCGACGCGCGCTGCGGTCGTTACCGAAAATATTACAAGCTCACAATCACGCGCGAGATTCCTTCTTTATCTTTTTATCCCCCTGATCGCAACTACAGTCGGAACGAAATGACTGTAGCGCCGCTGTAGGAAAAATATTTCTGGCTCTATTTTCCACAATCTCTTGTACATTTCGACACGAAGAGTTCAGGCTCTATGTTCACCGCTGTTTTTATGGTGTCCTATTGCCTATTGTGACAATGTCAACTATTGTCAACATGTCAACAATAAGGCAAAGCACTGTAGGCGCTTCGGTCAGCGCAATGGTATTAGCCAATCCGTTTGACGTAGTATGCTCTTCAAAATATATCGATCTGCGGTTCTAAACGCACGCGCAAGCTAGCAATACCCACGTCGTAATCTGTCAGGTGGAATACACAGTTTTACCCTTATTCCAATTGTATCCGCCAACGTCACCTCGAGCAGCAGCAGCAGCATAATGTCAAAATATCAAATATCAACTATTGTAGGGATTTTAGCCCTTGTTTTCGGAATCGTTCAATCGTATACCACCGAAAAATACTCGCTGCTGATGCCCAATGTCAAACCCAATTCGGTAAGTAGTTAAAAAATACATTTAAACAATATTGAACTTTATTTTCGTTGATAAGCACACCAACAGATTGTTGCGAATTGTCTTCAAATTTCCCACAATTAATCACGTTATCGACTATATCGTGAATGACATATTTTAAAAACAAAATATTCGCTTATTTCCATTATGGCCGGAATTATCGCGCGATCAATCAGTAAAAGATCGAATGTCCTTGAAAATGCGTTTACAATTTGGCGCGCTTATGTTCTGAGCAAAAATCCAAATTAATTACGTGACGTGCGAACGTTCATTTAGTGAAAATTTGTACAACAAACTCATCAAAATATTCCCTTTCTGGCACGATCCTGCCCAGCTGATTATCTCGTTTCCATTCATTCATGAAACCCCAATGCAACCTGTTGATTTGGGTGGGTGGAGGAAACTCATTTATGGAATGACCACTGTCTGCATCGAAAAAATGAAGTTAATTTCATTTTTCTCTATAATTTTTATTCAGACTATGCAAAAGTAAACATTGGCTTTTGACAATTGATTACAATTTCTTGCCACTTTCAACTTTTGAGCATGATCTTCTGAGCTCCCTATTTTTTGCCGCAGAATATTTTTCACTGTCGATTAACATTGACTATAAAAATAGTCCTCCATCCGTTCAACATTGATTTAATGAAATAATGGAATTGTGAGAAATTCATCGTCCGACCTTGAATTTTTCATTAGCCCGATTGATTTTCTCCTTTTTGCTTCATTTATAATTTCAAAATTCTCAGTAAAANAAATGAAGTTGATTTCATTTTTCTCTATAATTCTAATTCAGACTATGCAAAAGTAAACATTGGCTTTTGACAATTGATTACAATTTCTTGTCACTTTCAACTTTTGAGCATGATCTTCTGAGCTCCCTATTTTTTGCCGCAGAATATTTTTCACTGTCGATTAACATTGACTATAAAAATAGTCCTCCATCCGTTCAACATTGATTTAATGAAATAATGGAATTGTGAGAAATTCATCGTCCGACCTTGAATTTTTCATTAGCCCGATTGATTTTCTCCTTTTTGCTTCATTTATAATTTCAAAATTCTCAGTAAAATCAATAATATGTTTGAAATTTATGCATAAAATCTCTTTCTCTTCCAGCCGGAATTGTACTTATGCACGCCTGTAAAAATTGATCGTAGAAGTAGCTATTACATTGTTGGTTTCCAACCGAATGCAACATCGGACACAGCTCACCATATACTGCTATACGGGTGCAAGGAACCCGGAACTACCAAGTCGGTATGGAATTGCGGAGAAATGAGCCATGCTTCAGGCTCCGAAGATAATGTGGCAAGTCCATGTGCGGATGGATCCGAGGTACCCAACGATAAAATCGTTTTTTCTCACTGTCGTTTACATTCACACACACAAAAGATTTCTTGTTTTGTTTTTCTTTTTTTCTAGATATTGTACGCTTGGGCGAGGGACGCTCCGGACTTGATTTTACCAGACGGCGTGGGTTTCAAAGTGGGCCGCGGCACTCACATAAAGTATTTGGTTCTGCAGGTGCATTACGCTCATATCGATCGTTTCCAAGACGGTAGCACTGACGATTCGGGAGTAGTGCTGCATTATACGTTAGAGCCGTTGAAAAAAATGGCTAGTGTTATTTTGTTGGGTACCGCTGGAATAATCCGACCGGAGTCGACCGAATACATGGAAACGGCGTGCGTGTTAAAAGAAAATAAAACGATTCATCCATTTGCGTACAGAACTCATACGCACGAGCTAGGAAAAGTAGTTTCTGGGTACCTAGTAAAGCCGAACGGGCAATGGATAGAACTGGGAAAACGAGACCCCTTGACCCCTCAAATGTTTTATCCAGTGCATAATAATGTTACGGCTGAACGGGGAGATACGCTTGCCGCCCGATGTACCATGGTGAGCAATCGTAGCACTTGGACCCGTATCGGTAACACAAACCTTGACGAAATGTGCAATTTCTATTTAATGGTATACGTAGAAAACGACGAACCACCCGACATGAAGTACTGCTTCACAAGCGGCCCACCCAAGTACTACTGGCAACTCGATGGCCTCCCAAACATTCCGGTTCGCGAAGCTTCGACTTTGGACATGTAAATGACTGTCCGATCCCCCCATTCTCATTGAAAGCCCATGAAAAACGTTTAAAGTCCGGACAAACTAACGTAATACGTAAAATTTACAGACTGCTCACCCTGTTATAATAAGTTTCATCTGATATGTTCGTTCGTCAAGAAAAAAAACTTGCAACAATCTTTTACGATAATGAATATAGCGATGTATAGTTTTTCTATGTAAAGACTCGTCATTCGCACAAAAAAATAGTTCACTCTGTAAGAATCAGGAGCAGCCGGAAGTTTCGAAAAATACTTATTTCTTTACGTATTTTATGAATCAATTGATTTTTATTTCCGCAAATATTACCTCACGTAATTATACGAAATTTGCAGAGTACTTAATAAAAATATGTCTTGAAAATATTCATGCTCGACGGAATTATTTACCGTGTGTGTGTGGAGTTTTCTTTTTGTTGTTTTAAATCTTCATATTTGATTGAAATATTGTTCGAAAATTATTTGAATCTAACTAAACGTATGAGCTCGTTTAGATTACGTAATTATGATTGATTAATTAAAATTGAAATACGCTTGATTCAATTAATTCCATCACCGTGTTTATTCAACGGCTGGGATCATGGAACATTAATGTTTAGCTTCAACTGTGTTGGGAATCTATAGCTCATACGAGAAACCGAAATTATTAAAAATAAAAATAAAAATGCAGCAAAGAAATTTAATTTTTCGAGATTTGTATCGAAAATCGAAGCTATTCATAATTATTCTAATTATTGAATGATCACTGTGTATCTTTTTCTAAAATGTAGCCAAGGGTCGTTGCAGTTTGAATCAATTATTAAATTTATCAATCTTCTCCGAAATGATACCAAATCGAATGACCAATGCCATTCAGCGACAAGAACGAAATTCGTTTCGATAGTCATCGCGGACCAATCACTGTTTATATCCGGAATTCTACGACCAATGAGAATCCGTTGTGTATCATGAAAACGGGGCCACGTGATGAGCCTTCGATGTTCGATTGAACAAACAATGAAATAGTGAATCAAACGGGATAAATAATGATGGAATAAATAAAATAATATGAATTATTTTAATGCACATGGAGATGTGTAACGACTTTGATTGTTTGCGTACATAAATATAGTCAATATGAAGGGGCTAATAACTCGGGGGCTAAATTACAGAATTTATTGTTTGAAAAAAAAACAGTTTTTATTACCGAAATGATCTAATCACTCCACCATGGACCACTATACGGATCTCAAGAGATTTGTAAAAAAAAAACCGATAAATTCGACTTGAGGTGGCCGCAAGTCAAAGGAGGACCCTCTTCAAAAACTCCATCAATCGCGTCTCATCCCTGTTTCTGGCGTTTCTGGCCTGCCATAGAATTCAAAAAATCGACGCGCACAATTCGAGCTTTTCCAACCGGCTTTGCGCTTCGTTCCCTTGTTCGCGTTGATTCGATTAAAGTTGCAACAAAGTTATAAATGAAAAAATCTCCAAGTGTGGATCGAAATAGCGAACAGCGTGAACTAAAATAAGCAGACTGTCGAAAAAACCTTCAGAAGGTGTAGTCGAAGTGGATAACCCTAAAAATTAGACACATGTGACAAAACCTGTGACACGAACATTATAACCTAAAAACTTGGCCCAGGAGAGATAAAAGCACGAAAAACAATGACAGAAATGTCGCATTCGGGGAGCAAATTGGTGCTGGGTCGCCGGATGCTCGTGGCGATGGTTTCGAGCATAGTTGTGCAGTTTATGTTGATGAGTTTCGTGATATTAATAACGAACTTGAGTGTAACGCATCCATTGTCCTGGCTGCGTGACACATGGTCAATAGTGACGTGTTTTCGAATGTGGTGTTACTTCGTCATCCTGGCAGCAGTTATAATCCTGCAAGGAGTAATTTGCAGTAAAAATTATTTGAACGCGCCGCCTCTAATGAGAAGCAGGTTCGATGCTTTTTGTGGAATGTTTACGCCGCATAATTTTATCCTGGGAGGTTTACACATTGCCATTGGGATCGTCCTGGTGTGGCTGCATCTTTCTCTGGAAGGGGGAGCCTGGGGCTCGTTAACAGAAACCTGCAAAACCATCCACGGTTATTGTCTCGTGGAAGAACATTATTTCCTTCTCCTCGGAGGGCTCTGGACCGGTTTTTATCATTTTGGAAAAACAAATTTCTGGGTTCTTCGATATCTCGACTTCCCACCAATCCCTCAATCAAAATTTCTCTACGTTAAACGAGGAGTAGCCGATTTGTTGCCCCGTGCAATGGCAATGGCCGTTTGGCCAACGGTTTACCTTCTCGGTTTGTATTATTTCCTCGGAGGCTATTTCCGCGCGACGACCTTGTCCATATTTTTCTTGAATTTCGAAGCGGAGCCTTTGGACACTTTGGCCGGTCTGTTAAATCCGTCGCTCATCTTCCATGCCTGGTTGTACGCGACCCTCTTCATCGTCACGATCGACACGATGCATCTGCTGTTCCAGGCTTGCCTTACCGAATGGATGCCTTTTCAAATGACCAGCCAAAATGTCTTCAACGCGGAAAATAGCAATGTAACGCTTGCCGAAGCTCTAGCCATGGACAAAACCCCGATAATGCAACATCTCGGCTACCTGGACCTCGTGACCCTGGCTCAGAAGGACAAAGTGCGTAGAGCTCGCATCTTCGACCTCAGCCAACCCGGCGGACATCCGTACAACTGGAACGGCGTGGTGGGAAAATGCCTGGATCTCATGACGAAATTCGCGAGCGAAATTGGCGCCGTTGCCACTGCCAAACAGGAGGAAATTCAACAATGCGCGCTCAAACCGCCGATCGAGGATCAGGAAAAAACTCAAACTTATCACATGCGTAACTTGATCGACGTTCGTTCTTCAGGCATGAAAGTAGATGCAGAAACTTGGAAACCAAACGCTTCTGTTGTGATGGAATATCTCAAGGGCAAGAGAGACCTTTTTCTTTCTTATCTACTGTCCAAACCTCTGATTTTTTATTTCTTTGGCAAACAGAGCGACAGCAAAATTCGACACGTTTTGACTAATGGACAAACAGTCATTTGGGCTGCAGATGCTATTTCTTCTCTGGCTGTTATATCCATCACGGACGATCCTTATGGGATCGTGCAGAAAGATTTGCCAGCTATAATTGAAAATCTCTTTGCTCTCAAGCAGGCTCTTGACAAGCTCCAAAAAACCAATATTCTCATGAGAAAACCACAAAACGATGACAAAACCATTAGAACTATTCTTGCTTCTCTGAGGATGGCAGTTAAACGGAGCATTTACAGAATCGTGTCGAGTTTCGGAGATTACATCGAGGACATTCCGCTCCAGAAAAGTGTTAAACATCAACTCGAAAGTTTTATCGTTTACAAAGAATAAATTCATCTTTCCGAAGTTTGCATCGTTAGAACGCAACGGGATTTCTCAAATCTTGAATTCTTGCATTTTCCAAATTGAATTTGGTAGAAAAATTCAAATGATTCGAAAATTCACATCGTGATGGTCAAAAAACGAGTATTTTTCGTTGCGTTTCGACAATGTGGACTTGGATCCGGTTAATAAACATACCGAGTCCATTCTCATCATCCTATCGTCGTATTTATTCGTGGACTGGATCTGCTCGAATAAATAGCTCGGGAAAAATTTCTCAGGTCGATAATCGAGACGGAGGATACTTAAAGAATTTATAGTCTGTATTTTTGTACTAAAAAAACAACCGAGTGAAAATATTAAGTTACTTCGAAAAAACAAAGATTGGAGTTCATTTTCTCAATTTATTGAGACTGACTCAAAAGTCATGTAATGTATAAATGTAAATTTGTATTAAATAATAATAAAAAGTGTTGATTTTGTACAACGGATTTAATAATCGAATATTTTACATTTTTTTCAAATGTTGAACGACACTCAAGTTATAAAACAATTTCTCGCGCAAGGTGGTCCAACTTTTCGATTGTTCTTGCTGCAACTCAGGTAAATATTTGCACAACTGTTTGTTTTCGGCGATGGAGCTACCATGAATTTTCAAAAATATCGAAAGATACGCTTGCGATAGTTCAAAGTCTTTTTTGCTTTCCATCGTGTGTTTGATCATTTTCATAAATTGTAATGCCAGCAGTTGGAAATTGGTTGGATCCATGGATAACGATTGGACTTCAAAATCGATCGAACTCGGTCCTAGAGATTTGAGTTTTTCAAATGCTGTGGAGAAATCTTGGTTCTCCGCAGACTGTCGCAATAGTGTGCCGAATTGTGTGAGGTTTTGGAAATCCGGATGTACGAGAATTCTGTTGTCCGCATCTTGGTTTTTCTCTTTCGAAAGATCGAACTGGATGTTGAGAGCAGGAATGGTAGGCAGAAAGAACGGCGCTGATTCTGGCGCTTTCGGTGGTTCTTTTGGTTTGTTTCGCTTTTTTACGATATCGATGTTGAGCAAATTTTGCCAGCGCGAGTTCGCCAACGACGACATTGTTATCAAATCAGCGGCGAGCTGCTCGGGCGAAACGTATTCTTCTTCTTCTTTCTCCTCGTCCTCATTCTCGATCATAGTCAACTCCTCGATACCGCTCTCCACCTCGATCTCTCTCGTTGAACCTGCAAGTCCGATCATCGGCACTGGCGCGTCGACGGATATGGCTTTCAGAGAAACGTGAGAATATAAAGTCTTGTTCGACCAGAGATAAATTCCCAGATTGCAAACGTGAGCAGTCACGAGAAATTCTCCGGTTGGTGAAAAGTGCAAGGAAATACAAGCCTCGGGTACCTGAAACCAGAAATTTCATTTATTTCACTTGGTCAACCTCTGCATTCGAAGAAACTAAATATTTCACTATTTTTAGTAATAATTTGGGAAAGTAACGATTTTACGAAATTTCTTGAGAAATATGAAAAATCGGCTTCCAAGGAAACCGAATGGGATTGAGGGTGAACGTACTTTGAAAGCATCGACGAGCTGACCAGACGGAATGTCCCAAGTCTTAACGGTGCAGTCCATGGAAGCTGTGACGAGCCATCTGGCATCAGGACTGAATGTAGCATCAGTGAGTTGTCCTCTGTGACCTTGGAACCGTCTGACGAGAAGCCTGGTATCGAGATCGACGAGAACGAGGGTGAAGTCATCGAGAGCTAATGCAACGAGTGAATTGTCTCTGTGATTCCTGAGCCATTTGACAGGTTCTCCGACATCAACAACAGCCTTGGGTTCTTCATCTTTGGAAGGTTTGAAAGGCCAAAATTTGAGAATGGCGTCTTGTCCAGCAGAGAGAACGACCTGATTAAGAGAATCAACGGTAACGCCTCTGACCGGGCCTTTGTGTCCACTGATTTGCAGCCCGTAGCTAGCTCTATGAATTCCCGATTGTATATTGAATCTCTCAATATTTCCAGTGTTATAACCGACGAGGACGAAATTACCGCATTGAGTGATGCAGAGACTGGTGGCTGTAGCGTTTTTGTTGCTGCGTAGATGATCAGGAATGAGTTTGTGTTGGCCCATTTTTAATTTATCGTAAGACCACGTGGTTACGACTCCCAAGCCTAAATGAGCCGCCGCGATATTGTCCCATTCTTTTTCTCTGGTTTTTTCAGCAGCGAGCTCAACTATTGGCGGCATGATCAAAGGATCCTCAACCAACCGACCTTTCTTCTTAGAAGCTTTTCTATTGAACGAAGCTCTACCCAGGCTCTTGTTGAAAGTTTCTGTAATTGTCGAGAATATTCTCAAGGAGGAATCGCCCCCTGCAGTCAAAACGTTGTGTCCATCCGTCCCATAGAATCTCGCGAAAGTCGGTGGCTCCGAATGACCTTCTCGTATTCTCAACAGCCTAGCTCCGCCGTCCGTTTGATCAAAGATCCACAACTTGAGACTATTGTCCGGCGAGGAAGTGACAACCAGCGGTTCGTTTGGCAAACATTTCAATCCTGCGATGGCTCCGAAATGTGCTGATGTTATTTGGCTCTCGATTCTTCTCTCCTCCAGGTTCCAAAATAAAACATGGCCGGACATTGTTCCTGTTGCCATAATGGGATTCCCGTCGCTGCGGAACGATATCGACGTGACTAGACCCCAATCTTGAACCAACTCGAATATCGTCTCGTCCATTCGAAGATTGTGCAACTTTATTTTGCCGTTTGCTAATCCTACAGCCACAACGTCCAATGCCGGTGCCTGCTCTAACGCCGTTATCGACGACGACCAACCCTCGAACGTGTATATCATCTTTGTTGTTTTTATGTTCCAGAGTTGCATACTGCCCTGCTCACTACCCAGCAGAATCTTGTTCATGTATGTATTTGGATGCAAGATTGTTGTTACTTTGAATATATCGTTTCCGAAATTCAACTCCAGAAAGATTTCCTCCGTTTTTATGTCCCAGATCTGAAAAATCGCGACATTTCTTTAAATCTTTTCATTTTCGAATTTCATCTTCACTCCGCTTCGTGAATATCAAAAGCAATAATGTGTTATGCGCCTTTTTACTTAGAAGGTGGTGTGTTTCGAGAAAAACAGTTTCTGAGACGTTGAGGGATTGAATATGATTTATAAATACTAACCTTAATGGTGCTGTTTTCGTCAACAGATATCAAGTGGGCTCCAAAAGGTAATACGAGATGAACCGGACAGTCATGGCCTTTGTAAGTGTGTTTGAGCTCGGTGCCTCTCCGCCAAGCGTAAACATTGTTTTCGCTAGCTGTATAAATGTGGAAAGTGTCTGCGGACAAGCAGGTTATATCACCAGGATGTGTGCCCGACACGCTGAGAAGCGTAAAATGTGAACATCCGTAAGTGTGGAAAGATCGGCCAACGCAAGTTACGATGAGATTTTCTTTTCTTCGTTGAATGTATCTCGTAACAAGCGGTATGTGATTGCTCACATAACCAAGAGCCCGGTTCTTTGAAAATATTTTACTACCCGACATTATTTATGTTCGTCAAACACGTCGAAGTTTCCTGATTCAAATTTATTATTGCAAACAAAGATTTATCAGGATTGTTATTTATACGGGGATCTTGGATTTGCACTGTTTAAAACCACGTGGAGTTGCATTGCTGTCCAACGAACTGAATTCTGGCGACTCTGCGCAACTCGACTGCGAGTAGTGCGAGTCAAAACGCGTTCTTGGCGGTCGCACGCGGTGGACAGTTCAGCTCTGTACGCCACATGTTTTGCATCGCGTCTCCCTAACCTACGAATTAAAGTACCTTGTGTATTTTTTTCTCGCATATTTAAACAAACAAAAATGTCGCTACCGGAGAGAGTGTTGATGAGAAAGATAAAAAAACGAGAGAAAAATAAGTTGAAAGTATTGCAAACACGGGAAAAACAGGAAACACCCGGTAAGTTGGCGGTGAACGATCTTGAAAAACATAACCTCAATCTCTTTTGCAAAACTCGCTCCATTCCTTGAAAATTCGTATTTCGAATACGTTTTCTTTGTACTAAACGAACATCCATAGTCACAGAAACAGTCACGGATGAACCGACCCAAAGAAACGAGAAGAAAGTAAACAAGAAAGCAATCGCGGTAGAACGTGCAAGAACGGACGAGGGACCCGTCAAAAGTGAGTTCTTCCCCACAATCATCAAATCTATTCATCTTGTGATCTCCCTTTTTCATTCAAAATTGTTTCGACGATTACACAAAATAACATTTAAAAAAAACGCCCATTTTTGCAGAAAAGAAAAAAAATATCCACACTCCGGAACCCGAAGCAACGGAGGTGCCTGATGAATCAGGCAGTAGCGACGATCGTAGCGGCATCGATGAAGAAGAAAGCAATGATAATGTCAAATCTGACGTATCGAAAGGCTGTAAGTGTCTAAAAATTCTCCCTGCTACTTTTATTCACGTACAGTAAAAATAAATAAACAAATAAATCTTTGTCAGGTTTAATTTCTGCATCAGGCTTTGCACACAATCATTGCGAACCTTGAACTCTCATTGGACTAGTAAATTAGAGCAATTAACTTGACCCTTTGAGTACATACTGGGTCATGTTGACCCAAAGAATTTTCCGTCACCGGTTATTTGGTACGAATGAACGTTTTGGCATTCAATTTTCATTTTTGTTAAAAAATTGAATTCACGATCATAAAAAATGGATCACAAAAAAAAAATCGAACGATTACGACCGTTTTTTTTTTTAAATTCAAAATGCTCGTAGAATTCGTATTTTTTTAGCAAATCCTACAGAATTCTCAGAGAACGAAGAGCCGGTATAAATTAACATCTGTCGAAAACGGGGCTCCTGTAGCTTGAACCGTTCTCGAGTTATAAACGTTAGAATTTTATAGTGCCAGAATGGAATTTTCAATGTTTTGGGACATTTAAAGCATAGCTTTCTCCATGAGGAAGGAAAAATGCATATTTATCGGAATATAACGATTTAAAGAACGCGCCTTGGGTCAGATTCACCCAAGATGCACATACAGGAGGTGTGCACTCGAAGGTTTAACAATCAGTTTCGATGTAATGTGAATTTTGATATTTCAGTACCAGGTTCAGCGATGGGACTGGAAGTAATGAATGCCGCGTCATTTTCAACATTGAAAGACAGTGTGTGCGAGAATACACTGAAAGCGATTGCGGACATGGGTTTTGAGAATATGACAACGATACAAGCTCGCGCGATCCCTCCCTTGTTGGAAGGTAGAGACTTGGTAGGAGCAGCTAAAACCGGATCAGGAAAAACATTAGCTTTTTTGATCCCGGCGGTGGAATTGATAAACAAATTGAAATTCATGCCTCGCAATGGCACAGGCTGTGTTATAATATCTCCGACGCGTGAATTGTCGATGCAAACTTTTGGGGTGCTGAAGGAACTCATGAAATATCATTATCACACTTACGGGCTAATAATGGGCGGTGCTCCGCGACAAACGGAAGCAGCTAAGTTAGCCAAGGGCATAAACATCGTTGTTGCCACTCCCGGACGATTGCTCGACCACTTGCAAAATACTCCCGAATTTCTGTACAAGAATCTTCAGTGTTTGATCATTGACGAAGCTGATCGGATCTTGGACATTGGCTTTGAAGAGGATCTCAAACAAATAATCAATATTTTACCCAGTAAGAATATTTTTCTGTCCTTTGATTTTCCCTGCACAAGATTCGTTGAAAATTCAATTGTTTAAGATCATTTATAGTTTTATTTATTTTTCATTTGCATGTAATCTGGATGCTTCATTATCTACAGCAAAATTGTTAATCACTGTTCTCAATGTTATTCGTAAATATTAGAACATCGGCAAACGATGCTGTTCAGCGCGACCCAAACGAAAAAGACGGAGGCTCTGACAGCATTGGCACTGAAAAAGGAACCAGTTTACGTCGGCGTCGATGACGATGAGGAAAAAGCTACGGTCGAAGGTTTGGAACAAGGATACGTTGTTTGTCCCAGCGAAAAAAGGTTCCTCCTTCTTTTCACCTTCTTGAAGAAAAATCGCAAGAAAAAGGTCATGGTCTTCTTCAGCACTTGCATGTCCGTCAAATATCATCATGAACTTCTCAATTACATAGATTTACCGGTCCTGAGTATACACGTGAGTATATCGAATTCAATACTTTTTTCATTCGACGATATTCATTGGAGAAAAAAATGTCGCTAATTTTTGGCAAATTCTGTTTCATTATTGAAATATTCTCCCATAATTCGATATTTTTAGCAGAAATATTTGAGTAACTTTTGCCATCCGAATTCATTTTAAAAAAAATTCTCCGAGTGCAAAATTTTGGAAAATCTACGAAATTTCTTCATAAAAGTTGATTTATCCAAATAAATAATATTCAAATTTAGTTGCTTATTTTTTATGACGATATTCATTGGAGAAAAAATGTCGCTAATTTTTGGCAAATTCTGTTTCATTATTGAAATATTCTCCCATAATTCGATATTTTTAGCAGAAATATTTGAGTAACTTTTGCCATCCGAATTCATTTTAAAAAAAATTCTCCGGGTGGAAAATTTTGGAAAATCTACGAAATTTCTTCATAAAAGTTGATTTATCCAAATAAATAATATTCAAATTTAGTTGCTTATTTTTTATGACGATATTCATTTGCAACAGGGAAAGCAAAAGCAAACAAGTCGAACGACAACTTTCTTCCAATTTTGCAACGCGACTTCCGGTATATTGTTATGTACGGACGTTGCTGCGAGAGGTTTGGACATTCCAGACGTCGACTGGATCGTGCAGTACGACCCTCCGGACGACCCTAAAGAGTATATTCATCGTGTTGGTCGTACAGCACGTGGCGAGGGTAGCAGCGGTCACGCTCTTCTCATTCTACGACCCGAGGAACTCGGCTTTCTCCGCTATCTCAAACAAGCACGTGTCCCTGTCAACGAGTTTGATTTTACCTGGAACAAAATAGCGGACATACAACTTCAGGTGAGTTGACCTTCACATCTGTCCTTCGCCTTACTATTCTCTATCAAAACTCGTCACTTTCATTTCTAATTCCATCAAATCTCGAGTTGGCCAGCTGCAGAAAAACCGAGTTCGAATGTTCCGTTTTAAAGAATTTGCCAGAGAAAGCGAAATGTGTTGAGAGAAAAGATCAATTTTCCAAAAACTCGCTCATGATTGTATCAACGAATCCGAACATTTTCTGGGTGTGAATATGAGAAAAACAAAGTGAGCAAGAGAATGTTCGTTTTTATGAGTTACCTAAGAAGTCGATCGCACGGAATCGAGAGTGGGGTCAGGGGGGTAAAAAGCCTCTGTGTCCTTCATCAGTTATTCACAACGATTACTCGCTAGTTGACCATAAAATTTTACGCATCATTTATCCTTGAAGACATAAAGAAGGCATAATAATAATAAAGAAGAAAAAAAAAAAAAAACAATCGCAACGGATGTGTTGGCTGTCGGATACAGTTGCACCAAGTATTCTATTGTTGCATTGTTTGCACGATGCGTAAAATGGTGGAGCTTCGAAATGACGCTTTTGCATAGACAAAGAAGCGCGTGTCACCATTTGTGGAATAAATGAAGCGAGCATCTCCCGTTCTCGTTGCTTCGCAGCTCGAGTTAGTTGACCTTATTAGTCGATAGTGTCTAATTGAAACTAAACCACTTGCCTTCTCGGGACTGTTAATGGCGCGAGGGTTTGTCCAGATCGATTCTTTTCATTGGATAAACGCATCTTTGCGTCTCTCTTCATCTACGCGAGTCTAAATTATGCAAAGCGAAATTGATGCCGTCAAAATGATGAAAAAGCAAAAAATACTGCCCGTTCAAGTTTTGACTTTTTTTTTTACGAAAAATCGAAGCAAAAAAAAAACAAATTTCAAAAATCAAATCATCGTCATTTGTGAAAAACTTTTTTTTTACCTTTTTCGAAATACTTGATTGTTTTTTTCACGTTTTCAATAAACGAGATAGGAGCTGATTCATAATTGTAACGATTTCGAAGCAATAATTTAATCGACGATGATGCTTTGGTTTCGAGGCTGCGTGGTCATCTCGGGAACGAACTTTTTTATTTATTGGCAGAATTACAAAACTGGAGCATCTCCTTGCAACTTGATGTTTTTTTTTTTCAATGTCCATTTCGTCTCAAATGGTACGAAGGTCTTGCTTGTCCCAACGTGTCTCAGGATCATCTCGTGAACGACCAAGATCGGTTGTACGGCTCCGCCGGGCAATGAAAAGAGAGAGCAAGACCGAGGGGAGGGGAAAACAGTGAGAAAAATATAGAGAAACAGTGAGGGAAGAAAAAAAAAGAACGACGGACAGAGATGAAACGATATTCGGAGTGAAACGACGAGAAACTCGCTTACGACGCCCACACGCGTGATTCACGCCAAACTCTGCGTACCACTTCCTTTTCTCATACGTTGTTACTAACGTACACTGATTTTTAAATCTTTCAAACCTTCAGGTATTTACGCAGTTGTTTGAATCTCGTTAATCGTCTTTGTCGAGCTGCTTTGTCGCCACTAATTATGAGCTGCGACAACATGATCGAGTCTTCAACAATTTTTCGATAATCCAACGACCATCAAAGTTTATTTTTCATTTCTCCATTCGCCTCTTCGATGGAAAAGCGTTTTTTGCAGGATTTTTCGAACTGTTGAATTATCGGATATTAATTTTGGGTAATATCGAAAAAAACGTTTCGATTTATTAGCACGAAACAGTAGTTTGTTTTGAAACTTCAAGTGCGATCTGGATATGTCTGTGTTTTTTGCGAAACAGTTTGGGTTTCATTGCAATTCGATCAGCTACCGGTTTTCTCGTTTTGTCACACGATCACTTGGTACGTTTTTTTTTTTTCTTTTTTACCATGGAACATTCTGTGTACCTACTCCCTGTTGATCTCGGCGAAAGGCCAATTTATGAATCGTTGCCGAAACCACACGAGCCTCGATGCTAATCCAACTCGAGCGCGACCAAGATATTTATGCCTCGCGACCACGATGTCCACATATCCGCTTGTCACGTATCCTCCGGTAGCCAACTTTGTACGTACACTGGACATTCCCTTCGCTTCTCTCTCTCTCTCTCTCTCTCTCTCTGTCTGACACTCTCGCTGCTTGCCTCGCCTCTTCTCATTGAGAACGACGAATATATGCATTATACCGTTGGCCTGACATTCCAGCGATCATCTGGCAAGACGAATAACCGAGTTATTCGTTTCGTGTCACAATTCCTACGCTCGATGGAATTTACCACAATTCCCTCGTTTCAAGCTGCGATAATTGGACGTTTATTCAGTTGCGCCAAATCTTTATGTGATTTCCACTGGTTTATCATTTTTTTTCTTCCAAATCCGGTTGCCTCCTTGGCTCAACGATCAGCTCATTTTGACAATTCATTCCTATCGTATCTTTGGAAAAATGAATAGAAAAACAGATGGATGGAAAATGTGTAAAACGAACGTTTTCCAAGTTTTTTAAAAACCTGAAGTTAAAGTCTACGAATATTTCAACGAAATGTTTCATGCGAACCGTTTTCGACTTCATTCGATTTTTTCTTCACTTCAATCCTACAGACTCTCGCTTGGTATTTAAAACATGCGCAAGGATTCTCTCCACACAACACAAAGCGGTTCGGAGCTGCTTCCGCATTGCAATTACATCCAACAATGGTGTGGATTGAATTCCCTTGAGTAGAATACAAATGTGAAGGCTTGATATTATCAGCATCTGGAGGTTTCGAATTTTCGTCATTCCATTTCTGCTTCATTTGGTCAGTCGAAAACTCTCAGGACTATGGAAACGAATAAATTTCTTCAACTTTTCCACTTTCTTGTATTTATTGTTAATCGGCTCGCATGGTTTCTCTATTACAGCTTGAGAAATTGATTACGAAGAATTACTTCTTGAACATGTCGGCCAAGGAAGCCTTCAAAGCCTACGTGAGAGCCTACGATTCTCATCATCTCAAACAGATATTTGATGTGGAGACCCTGGATCTTGTCCAAGTTGGCAAATCATTTGGATTCACTGTGCCTCCGGCAGTCGATCTGAGTATCCTTTTAAAAAGTCACAAAAAATGATCATATTCATATGTGAAAAATAATTCTAATTGCGAAAAATGTCAATTGCCGCATCAGTCATACGAAAAATTTGAAAAAAACAAATCCAAGTTTTTGCCTTCAAGCTTTTTCCATCAAATTGTTGGCAATTAATAATTGAAAAGTAATTAATTCATTCGTTTTCGTATTCGGACTATCGGTAGTTTGATTTTTCAATTATTTTTGTATTGATTTTCCATTGAGAAGACTCATCGAGCGCTGGTCCAAGTTCCTGACAGAGCAACTTTTATTCTAGCCGTAAAACGTGGGAGTTTCTCTTTGCCGAATTTGGGCCGGTCTTCGTGAACTTGTCGAACTCGTTGACCCCCGGGTTTCGTGTTTTTTTACACCTTCAACCGGATGTCTTTCTACTTTTTTGTTTATTTTTTCATTTTTTTAATTCTTCGCTCATATTATTGATTTTTTTTTATTATCTCCCTTGGCTTTTGTCTATCTCAACGTGTTTTCCTTAACGAGAATATCGCGAAACAGAAGTGGGAGTCAGCAAGAATTCACGACCCCGCAAAAGGCTCGGCGGTGGAGGTTACGGCTACTTCAAAAACATGAACAATCCAAGCGGTGGCAGAGAAATGGAACGGACCAAAACCTACCGACAGGTGGGAAAGAAAAGCAAGGACTCCCGACAATTCGCCAGATGAGAATTTCTCCAGTTTCCACATTTTTTCCCATCGCTTTTCTTGTTTTTCGTAAGAATTTTATGTACAAGAAATTTTTCAATGAAGGGATAATGCAACGTTGAAAAAAACGTCATTCGAGTGTTGTTTCTGTCATTCACGGAGTTTTCAAAACCCGCGGCAAATGTTTTTTTTTATTCTTGTTAAGAACAAACGATCGTGCCAGCTCGGAAAATCGGATAAAAAAATGCGTTTGTCCATTTTCCATGGGCCAAGTCAGGAGTCGAATTTTTACGACAATTTCTTGTTCAATTAACAGGACAATTTGTGTGTTTTTTTTTTGGCAGTGAGAATACGTAAATTCTATAGAATGTTCGGCACATTTTGAGCGATCGTCGATGGACAAAGGGCGTAAGAAAGTGCGTTGGCTCTTAGATGTCTTGGCTGTAAAGAATCCGAATGAAATTGAAAGCCGTTCGACGTGTTTGCTGCCGACAAAGAACGGCGTTATTCGTTAGAGTTGTTTGCAACCGTTGCGACTACTTTACAAGAGATATTTAAAAAATGAAGGCGAAAGAGAGCCCACGGATTTTCAACGACGGTTCGTACGCACTTGGAAACGCGCGTTTGCCGAGTATGATTATTGTATGACTTTAGGGGCGAGGGACTGAGGGACGGGAGGGAATAGAAGGAACAGCAGGGCAGGAGGAGAAATAGGCATATAATTTATATCGTTCGTCGCGCCCACGATATCCAACATCGTGGAACCATTTATGGCTCGTGACGTGACGTCAACCATTTTACTTTGCATTTACCAATGTATACGTGTGTAGGCGCCTCCTGTCTATCCCCTTTACGGCATTCTAAACCACGTGGGCTATGTATCCCAGCAGCTTCTCGTCTCAAGCAATTGACATTAAAAAAAAAAAAACAAAAAACAAAAAAATCAAAATTCAAACAAAAAAAAATGGACGTAAGTTTTCTCGTGTCTATCGATTTCTCTGGGGCTCCGGGGCCATTGAAAATCTCGCTCAAGAAAATCTAATTATCATTCGTTTCCGCCCAAAAAATCTTGATTTTTACAAATTTTTTTGACTGTTTATTTTGAATTATCGAAATCCTGTTGTGGGGTAACAAAATTATTGTCTCATTTACTCGCTATTTTTATTACCGCAATAGTTTCATTGTTAACAAAAAAATTTGCCCATTTTAGAAGAAAAAAAAGCATTATTTTTGTTGCTGATTTTCATTTACTTTTACGAAAAATCAGATGAAATATTTGAAAATCAAAGAAATCAGAGAAATAACGTTACGGAGCCTGCAGCTGATTACCTCAACTGCAATTACGATCTTTACACATTCTCGACGCTTACGCGTTTATGACATATGCCCCTTTCGGTTGGAGTTCTCAGTACGTGCAGCTCGTCATACCAGCCGGAACACTAAGAACATTAATAAAAATGTCCACGCCTCAAAATTCTAAAAGAAAATTCACTGTTTTCTAGTCGCAGCTGGAAAAGCCTCGTCGGAATCTTAATTTATTTTCAGCGTGGTCGAAAAATTGAAACTGCAAACTTTCGATTCTTGGAACTTACGGAAACTTTGGGAATTTTCGAATTGAATCGTTGATTCTATTCGAAAAGGTGAAAATTAATGACTATTTCTTGAAAAATGGAACTTTCAATGTTTCAATTGCAAAGTTACGTGGATCATGTTTTTTTTTTCATCATCGCAATATAATTTACACATAGACAGACATTTGTATGAATTTTATGACATACTCGCACGAAAAAATGGTTTTTGCTGTTTCTCTCGTGCTCGGTCTCGTTCCAACAGCTACACATGGCCCAGCACTTGGGACCCAGCGGGCGATAAAAAGCCGGCGAGAACAACACAGCTATACTATACCCACGCATAATTTAGCTTTCTCCCACCTTGGATGCTGTGGCTTTAAAAGGTAAAATCGCGGAGTAAACTCGTCGTGAACGACGACCATCACTGTTCCTTCGTCGTTCTTTCTCCCTCAATGACGCAGTCCTTCGCTCATCGAGTGATCCAACCAAAACTGGAAACTCTTATTTCTCATATGCACAAGGAGAGAAATGCCGGGAAATTTATATCACATATTACTATGCCACCACAGTTTTTTGGTGACGTTGTCGTCCCTCTGAGAAATTTTAGCAAAAACATAGTAATTTTTATTAAAATTCTATCGGAAATATCGGAAATTTGACATTTTTCGCCCAATTTTAGATGAAAAATTACTATGTTTTTGCTAAAATTTCTCAGAGGGACGAAACTGTCACCAGAAAACTACGGAGCATAGTAATTTGTGATATAAATTTCCCGACATTTCTCTCCGTGCACTTTATTTTCATTTCGATCACAACGTCGCGAGGAGGTTCAACGTTTTCATCATTTTTTTCTCAGTTTCAACTGTCAGTTCGATTTTTTCGTAATTATTTAATTGAAAAATTAATCCACCGAAAGAGCTGCTTGGGTAATTTTTTGTTTTACCAAGCGATTTGTACGTTGACGAGAAATTTTTGAATTCGTATCGTTGGGATGTACAGGAAATAAAGAAAAATACTATTGAGCCTCTGTAGACCGGGGTCCGGGGTGTCCAGTCCATTTAGCGAATTTCTCGTTTTTCGTTTATCGATTAACATTGAATTAAAATAATGAATAAGAATTTTTATCCACCACCCAGAGCAGGCTTTCTTTCTGTAGATCGAAAATGCAATTTTCTGCATTTTTTAAGATTTTTTAAACGCCCCCCAGTACAGTTAAAATCGCCAGGACACTCCAGACCCATGTGTGCATAGCGAGCTGCGCTTGGAGTCGTGCGTTCGTACGGAGGGTTTAACGGGGAAATGTTTATGATCCGAGATTGCAACACCTCGGTCTCGAGAGTAATAATAATACTTGCGTGGTTAGTCATCAACGTACGTAGCGAAAACTGAAAATAATAGTGGAAAGTAGAGCTCGGACACACGTACAGTGAAAATGTGGGTGTCCTATATAGCGCGAACGAGCGGCGCGAGTCCTTAATATAATCTCTCCTCTCCCTTTCTCTCTCGGTCTTTCTGGCCCGCCCGCGCTTTAAATAACTCTTCTTGTTTTTGAGGTAAGGCATGCCTCTCGTAACTGACGTATATTTCCATCGGGGAAACCTGAAACTCCTCCACCAACATCCAACCTGAATCGTCAACTTGCCGGCACGTGAAAATCTCGAGGAAATGTCTATGATTCTTGGATTAAAAGCTTTTCGAAGCTTTATCGATTCCAGCGCCTCTCACCTTCCCACGTATTCTCATTTGGATGCGAAAACAAACAACAAAAAAACGGAAACAAACTTTTGGCTAGTCCACCGGCTCTTTGCAGATGACGAATTATTTATTTGACAGCTTGGAATCGACGCTAATTTCTTATTTTCACGATTTTTATTTCTTTTTGTCGGAACCGACAAAGTCACGGGGAAAAAAAACGTGCGACTGATTTCTTGGGTTCGTAAAATGCACAGGTTATACTTAAGGTATAACTATCGCAGAATGGGTTGATTTAG
>JBAJMU010000005.1:12371836-12382749 GCA_037952995.1 Hyposoter didymator
GAGCCAAAACAACGAAAAAATGGCAACAAACATTTCTATGCTTTACGGCCAAACTAGGCTCGTCGTATAACTTCTACGAGACTTTCCTCGTGCGGTATATTTCACGTGTTTATATTTGCTTCGACTTTGACGAGATCCACTGAGTGGACGACCATGTGTGGTTCCTGCTCCTCAAAGTTTAATCTCCCGCCGCTGCAAGTACGATCTATCAACGTTACAGCCGAAACAAATGTATATACGAGTCGTCATTAGTGATTAGGCAATTGGTAATTTGTCGAGTACCCGTAGCACCGTCTGTTCTGAAGGCCTCGCCCTGTTGCTGCGATATATATTCTCGCTGCAAACTCGTCGATCGTAAAATACGTAAAAACTATTTCATCTAATTACTCAGAGTTGAAAATTATATTTCTCCTTCTTTTTTTCGAGAAGAGGTTTCACGAAGTTTGTAGATTTAATTTTTTATCATGTCGCCAACGATTGGGCAGGAAAGTCGGATGAAAAATGAAAAAAATAAATAAATAAATAAATAAAAAAGTAACTCCTAGCAATTTAATTCCCATTTGCAACAAAGTCTCAAATTTACGGCCTAATTATCGCTAATGAGTGTGTGTATCTTATTATGATGATTGCAAGGACAATTCGTTTAATAAATTTCAGCAAAAACACGTGTTTTTTTTCAGTAGTTGGATGGAATCGTGGTTCTGCGTGCATAGTTGCTAATGTGTCAATTATTGGGACATGATGAGATCGAAGTAGAAATTACGGGAGAGGAATCAAAAAAAAAAAAAATAGCAGACCGTTGCGTTCGTTAGTGGCGACTGTATCCCTTTCTCTCTCTCTCTCTCTCTCTCGGTCTCTCCGTTCTTAGTAACACGGAGGGCTGAGCGCAAAAGTAACATCGCGATCGCAGGAGTCGGTCCTCGACCCCTCTCACCCCCTAACCCGTTGCCCCTCTTTGAACACTCAATGCTCTCTCGCTACAGGCATCACAATTCTCTCTCTGCGCTGTGCTCTCTTCTTCTCTCTTTTTCCTTCTGCTTGGAGCCGTGTGCCTCGTTGTTCTCTTCTTCTCATTCCGGCCTTGCCAACCGTCCGTCCTATCTTTTTATCTCCCTCTTTCTTTCTGTCTCTCTCTCCCTCTCTCCTTCTCCCTCTTTTCCTCACTATAACGTAACGTCGACCAGCGCGGCCGCATTCCTTCTCGCGGACGCGGTGTATAGAACCTCCGACGAGCTTCGAGTTTGTGTTGCCTGCTCGATCACATTCTCTCTCTCTCTCTCTCTCTTTCTTTCTCGGTCACTCGTGTGCAGGCTTGTTACTCTCGACTCTCTGCTTACCAAGTTTTATTCCCTCTCGTCTTTTTTCTCTCGCTCTCTTTCATTCTTCTCCATCTTTTCATCTCTTTCTACCTCCTTCTCAGATCATCGCCGCTCTAATATCCCTCCCCGACTCCCCCCTTTTTCTTACCGCACACAACGTCTCGCCGAGATGTTCGAGTAACACAAACGAGAACAAGTAATCCAACTCGCATTATCCAAACTTTGCGTCTTCTCAATATCTTCACCCCTCTCTCCCTCTTTTCATGCACGTCACTCATCCTTGTTTTTTTTTTTTATTATTTATATTTGCCCCTTTTTTTCCACAACGAAAACAAAATTTTGGTGAAAAAGAGGGATATTTTGTTTGATACGTTCGACTAAACGTTTTGTTTGAATAATCACAATAATTGGGTCATCGCAGCAAGAATTTTGTTAGAAAGTCTCTTAGGAAACAAATTTTTCACGTTCCACTCGTAAATTATGATGTTGAAGTTTGCATCGATGAAATGCAACGAAAAGTCATTATTTTTAATAGCATCGCACCAAATTTTCATACAGTCTTTGTCGACAATAACGAGAAAGTCTTTTTCGCCATTCGGAAAGTCAATTTACTAGAAAAATTGGAACGAGTCAATTAATTATCAAAATAATAAATGAAAAATAGATTTTTCGTTGCAGTGCAACGATGCAAACTTCAATATCAATGATGTTGAAGTTTGCATCGATGGAATGCAACGAAAAGTCATTGTTTTTAATAGCATCGCACCAAATTTTCATACAGTCTTTGTCGACAATAACGAGAAAGTCTTTTTCGCCATTNCTCTTAGGAAGCAAATTTTTCACGTTCCACTCGTAAATTATGATGTTGAAGTTTGCATCGATGAAATGCAACGAAAAGTCATTATTTTTTATGACATCGCACCAAATTTTCATACAGCGTTTGTCGACAATAACGAGAAAGTCTTTTTCGCCATTCGAAAAGTAAATTTACTAGAAAAATTGCAACGAGTCAATTAATTATCAAAATAATAAATAAAAAATAGATTTTTCGTTGCATTGCAACGATGCAAACTTCAATATCAATGATGTTGAAGTTTGCATCGATGAAATGCAACGAAAAGTCATTATTTTTTTATAGCATCGCACCAAATTTTCATACAGTGTTTGTCGACAATAACGAGAAAGTCTTTTTCGCCATTCGAAAAGTAAATTTACTAGAAAAATTGCAACGAGTCAATTAATTATCAAAATAATAAATGAAAAATGGATTTTTCGTTGCATTGCAATGATGCAAACTTCAATATCAATGATGTTGAAGTTTGCATCGATGAAATGCAACGAAAAGTCATTATTTTTTTATAGCATCGCACCAAATTTTCATACAGTCTTTGTCGACAATAACGAGAAAGTCTTTTTCGCCATTCGAAAAGTAAATTTACTAGAAAAATTGCAACGAGTCAATTAATTATCAAAATAATAAATGAAAAATAGATTTTTCGTTGCATTGCAACGATGAAAACTTGAATATCATCGTAAATTTTGCTGAAAATTCCGTTAGAAACTAAATATACTGACTAAAATAATGAAAATTTTGCACAGTGCATCGTATCGCGTGAGACTGATTCAAAGTGATTCTTTCGATGATTTTTTAAATAATTTTGGGGCTGAATTTTCTAACGTTGCGTATATAAATGTTGAGTCGTTGCCTTCAGTAATATTCGTGATAGCTCGACAAGTTTTCCTTGAGTCCGGGATTTTTCGTACACGAATAAAAAGTTGGTCGGAATGAAATTTCTCACATTTTGTCTGAGAAAAAATGATTATTTTGCGGATACAAATAAACGAGATTTTAATTAGTATCTCTCTGGGCATTTATGTCACAATGAGATGTCTCTATTATGTAGGAATTTCAATGGAATAATGAAATGTGAAAATCACAATATTAATGCATCTTGGATTTGTGTTTATGGGGTGTGGGCGTTATGGCGACACCATTTTCTCTTTATTTCACTGAACGCCATGTTACATTCTGTGAAGTTGCCTCTCTCTCTCCTCCTTCTCCTCTTTCCTTCTCTCCCTCTCTCTCTCTCTCTCTGTTTTATGGGAAGGAAGAGACACACACGCCGCGATTTTCTCGCGAACTCGAGAGGATACAGCTCGTGCGCAAGATCTTGACGAGAAATTAGTATCAACCTCGCTGAAAACGTTGGCTACTCGTTGAATTTCTTGTTCGTCCGAATACCCATTTTTATATTTCTAGAATTATTTTGAAAGATCGAGCCATGGAAGAGTTATCAACGATTGGAAAGAGCAACTAATTAGTTTGACAGATTAGCTCCATTAGGAAATTTAACGTCTGTTAATAAATTGTTCAATTTTGGAAGCTGCAAAGTTTTATCGTAACGGTTCTCGCTTTCAACTAATAATTTCGTTGGTTTCTCCATTCGACACGGTTCTTTGGAGCAGGGATTTAGTTGAATCGATTCACCTCCATAATGCACGACGATCTATTCTGGGCGACGATGTTGACAAAATAGAAAAAAAAGTTTCACTCGTTAGCTGTTACGAAAGTTTCGTGTTTATAAAAAGAAATGGAAAAAGTGGCATTTTTGTGTGTGGCTCTGTGTGCATGGGATATTATTGGTTCATATGGAGGAGGAGAACCACGACGGGAGTCGTCGTTCGATACTCTTCGAGTTTTGCCCTAAAAGGACATAGTCGGTGAACGCGCTCTCCGGCGCACTTTTCTCTCTCCTCCTTCCTCTTTTTCTCTCCTTCTTTCTCTTTTTACCGAGTACTCGTGGGTCATGTGCCCAGACGAACCTCCAGAGAGATGATACTCTTCGGCACGGTCCATCGTCGTCATCCTCGACCTCTCCGCCTCCTTCCACTTCGTCGTATTTTTTTTCTCTTTTCTTCTCTCTCTCTCTCTCTCTCTCCTTAATCTTCGTCTTCGCGATGCTACGACTCGCTTTCTCGCTAACAATACGTACGCAGACGTGAATGGATGCTCGCGCGTAGGCGGCCGGCACCGTTGCTTCGAATTTCTCTCTCGCTTACGTACAACTGTACTCTCAAACATTTTCAACCCGTATTTCTTTCTACTCCTTTAAAGTTGCTCGAAAAATCCTCCATTTTTCTCTCGAGTCAATTATTTTTTCCATCCGCTTCTTCACGTAACGTTTTTACAAGAAAATTTAATTTAATTTCGATATTCTTTCGATTTGAAAACAAAGACACAATTACTTCGAATCGTCGATCATAAATTTTCCGTTTATTTTTTATTTTTTGGAACACGGAGAGAAATGCCGGGAAATTTATATCACAAATTACTATGCTCCATAGTTTTCTGGTGACAGTTTCGTACCCTCTGAGAAATTTTAGCAAAAACATAGTAATTTTTATTAAAATTCAATCGGAAATATCGGAAATTTGACATTTTACGCCCAATTTTAGATGAAAAATTACTATGTTTTTGGTAAAATTTATCGGAGGGACGAAACTGTCACCAGAAAACTATGGAGCATAGTAATTTGTGATATAAATTTCCCCGCATTTCTCTCCGTGAAAAATTGGTTTTCATTTATTTTTTTTGTGGAAATATGTCTTGAGGTTACGATTAAAAATCATGATTTTGAGACTCGTATGAATATTGATTCTTGAGAGAACTGTCGATAATTTACGAAGCTGAAGTTCGCAACGTTGCAATCCAACGAAATTCATTTATTTTTATTGACAATTTGTTTAATTTTGAAAATGTTTCGAATTTTTCGAGTGGATATACTTTTTTCGTCGCGAAAATCGATCTTTTCACATTCGTTATTATATTTTGCATTTAAATAATAAACTTGGCCACAGAAAAAATGGAATTTCGTTGCATTCCAACGATATATATTCATTTTTATTGACAATTTGTTTAATTTTGAAAATGATGCGAATTTTTCGAGTGGATATAATTTTTTCGTCGCGAAAATCCATCTTTTCACATTCGTTATTATATTTTGCATTTAAATAATAAACTTGGCCACAGAAAAAATGGAATTTCGTTGCATTCCAACGATATATATTCATTTTTATTGACAATTTGTTTAATTTTGAAAATGATGCGAATTTTTCGAGTGGATATAATTTTTTCGTCGCGAAAATCGATCTTTTCACATTCGTTATTATATTTTGCATTTAAATAATAAACTTGGCCACAGAAAAAATGGAATTTCGTTGCATTCCAACGATATATATTCATTTTTATTGACAATTTGTTTAATTTTGAAAATGATGCGAATTTTTCGAGTGGATATAATTTTTTCGTCGCGAAAATCGATCTTTTCACATTCGTTATTATATTTTGCATTTAAATAATAAACTTGGCCACAGAAAAAATGGAATTTCGTTGCATTCCAACGATATATATTCATTTTTATTGACAATTTGTTTAATTTTGAAAATGATGCGAATTTTTCGAGTGGATATAATTTTTTCGTCGCGAAAATCGATCTTTTCACATTCGTTATTATATTTTGCATTTAAATAATAAACTTGGCCACAGAAAAAATGGAATTTCGTTGCATTCCAACGATATATATTCATTTTTATTGACAATTTGTTTAATTTTGAAAATGATGCGAATTTTTCGAGTGGATATAATTTTTTCGTCGCGAAAATCGATCTTTTCACATTCGTTATTATATTTTGCATTTAAATAATAAACTTGGCCACAGAAAAAATGGAATTTCGTTGCATTCCAACGATATATATTCATTTTTATTGACAATTTGTTTAATTTTGAAAATGATGCGAATTTTTCGAGTGGATATAATTTTTTCGTCGCGAAAATTCATCGTTTCACGTTCGTTATTATATTTTGCATTTAAATAATAAACTTGGCCACAGAAAAAATGGAATTTCGTTGCATTCCATCGATATATATTCATTTTTATTGACAATTTGTTTAATTTTGAAAATGATGCGAATTTTTCGAGTGGATATAATTTTTTCGTCGTGAAAATTCATCGTTTCACGTTCGTTATTATATTTTGCATTTAAATAATAAACTTGGCCACAGAAAAAATGGAATTTCGTTGCATTCCAACGATATATATTCATTTTTATTGACAATTTGTTTAATTTTGAAAATGATGCGAATTTTTCGAGTGGATATAATTTTTTCGTCGCGAAAATTCATCGTTTCACGTTCGTTATTATATTTTGCATTTAAATAATAAACTTGGCCACAGAAAAAATGGAATTTCGTTGCATTCCAACGATGCAAACTTGAGCGACATTTTTTTCTCTCATGTCCTTCGTTTCTCTCTCGAAAGCATGGATGATGAATTTTTTGAAAATTTCCAATAAATCTTGCGCAGGAATAACGATTAATTTTATCATTTTTATTTCTGCCCCTAAATGACTCTCGGATGTATGAGTTTTTATAGCGTCGATAATATGTACTCGTAACACGTAATCGAGATCGTGGGTATCTTGTATTCTATCCACGTACTCGCCACCACACAACCTTCTTGAACCCAACCCGGCAAAGCCTGAAATTAATATTAACGAGGCGGAATGAATTCTTGCTCCGTTGTTTCTTATTTTCGTTTTTTTTTCTTCTTTCCTTTTATTTTATTCCTTTTTCTCTCACTCACACGCCTCCATTCTTCATAGTCGCATCTTTTGTCTTCTTTACTGTAAGTTTTTTTAATAATAAAAATATTTAACTCGGTCGCGGT
Source organism: Hyposoter didymator (assembly GCA_037952995.1). Classification (NCBI taxonomy): domain Eukaryota; kingdom Metazoa; phylum Arthropoda; class Insecta; order Hymenoptera; family Ichneumonidae; genus Hyposoter; species Hyposoter didymator. The sequence goes on from JBAJMU010000005.1 coordinate 12,378,882, forward strand.
ATTCGAACTTTCGTCGTCAACACGTTTGGACGCAGCGTCTCGGAAAATGTTTTCACTCAATCGCCGATGTGCATATTCAATATCTGGCACAAAATCATTCCTGCGGTTGATTCGTCAATCGGCACAATCGCTATTTAATACTCTTTTACGAGCTTGTTCCAGTCGGTGGCAGTTTTTTCATTCAAATCGATCTCTGCTGCGCGATCTCCGTTGTAATTTCGCGCGTAAACGATATCGATCGAATCTCATTTCATTGGTGCGACCTGCCTCGAGGAAAATGACATGGCAATCGAGGTTTGCATCAAGAACTTTGCGATCGAAATGGAAAAAACCACGTGGTTGATTTTTCCAAAAATTCGTCAACTTTGCTTCATATTTTTACCGATTTTCCAAGGAAATTCATTAAAACACACGAAACAAGAAAAAAAAACAACGAAAAACTGAAAATGCGAAATTTCGAGCAAACACACACAAAGCTTTGTGGAACCGCAACAATCGGAATTCTTCATTAGCCAAGAAATCGAACCCGCAAGAAAAAACGCGATGAAACTGTTTCGGTAAACGCCTCACGATTCGTCGTCGTAGAGACTCCCAAAACGTTGGACGCACGTTACTGCAATAACGTTTTGTGGTCTCTCACTCACGCCATCTTTCCCGNGAAACAAGAAAAAAAAAAGCAACGAAAAACTGAAAATGCATTAAAATTTCGAGCAAACACACACAAAGCTTTGTGGAACCGCAACAATCGGAATTCTTCATTAGCCAAGAAATCGAACCCGCAAGAAAAAAACGCGATGAAACTGTTTCGGTAAACGCCTCACGATTCGTCGTCGTAGAGACTCTCAAAACGTTGGACGCACGTTACTGCAATAACGTTTTGTGGTCTCTCACTCACGCCATCTTTCCCGCAATTCTCATAACCTCGAGAAATCATAAAATTATTATACGAAGCCCGTTTTTTTTTTGTATATTTCGGTTTCTACGGATTCGATCGTAGTTGTGACTAGACTGACTATTACACGGAGAGAAATGCGGGGAAATTTATATCACAAATTACTATGCTCCATAGTTTTCTGGTGACAGTTTCGTACGCTCTGAGAAATTTTAGCAAAAACATAGTAATTTTTCATCTAAAATTTGGCGAAAAATGTCAAATTTCCGATATTTCCGATTGAATTTTAATTAAAATTACTATGTTTTCGATAAAATTTCTCAGAGGGACGACACTTTCACCAGAAAACTATAAATCATAGTAATTTGTGATATAAATTTCCCGGCATTTCTCTCCGTGTAATGGAATCGACATGACACTGAAGTTCGCAACGTTGGGCTCCAACGAAAAATATTATTTCTACTAATATTTTCTTCAATTTGAAAAATGAAGACATTTGTCATATCGATTTTGTCTTTGGATAAAAAATAAATAAAAATCACAAAAAAATAGATAAAAATCGTGGGATTTCATAAAGAAAAAACAGAATTTCGTTGCATTCCAACGATGCAAACTTCAGCATCGTGAATCGACGATAATCCTGATATGACGAATATCCACAAAGTTTGTGTGGATCAATTAATCTTTTGGTCGTAAAACCCAAGGACGATGCATTGCCGTTTAATCCTCGTGTGATTATTATTATTCCTACGGTTTACTTTTTTATCGCTCATCAATAAACATCAAAAGAATATGGTGTTCGAGTCTTTGGATTTCCTTCCATTTCTAAATAAGGAAAGGCCTACGCGCTCCTCGAGCATTTGTGATTGCAGCGCGGTCGAACGCACTCGTATCCCCGTCCCGTTGGATCATGAAAATATATACAGACACATTTATGTAGAGACACGCACACACAAGTGTCTAATCAATCGCTGCACGCGCTTCTACCCACACGCGTAACGCATATTTCTGTGATTTTCGAGTCTAGTAATTCTACGTCCGTGCGAATTACATCATTTTGGCATTTAAACTTTCGATCGCGGAGCGCAACTCGGAATTTTTGGAAAATCGGTCAAAGCCCCTAATTCGTTGACTTTTATCTCATTATTTCAACCGAGTCATTTTTGTGTTGGCGTGTCGAAAGCTCGCTCCACCACTTTCGAAATCATTCGTTTCCCAACACGTATTTTTGGGATATTTCTGAATCTTTTGTTTATTTGGAAAGCAACTTTGCGACGACGAAAATATGAAAATTACGCAGAGCCCTTGCTAAAGGGATGTCTGGCTCTCGTCGTCGTCGTCGTCGTCTTGGTCTTCGCGGGGGCCGATGACCGGGCTGACCCGCTCTCTCACGAGCACCGCGGCACTCTCCACCGTTCTCTCGCACACCGCGCGGAACGTACACATATCGAGTATATAATTCGTACCGAGTCTTCTTCATAGTCGATTACGTTATTGCGTTTAAAAAATGATTTTTATCGAAATTTTAATGGGAAATCGATCGAACTCTAAACTTGGAAAACCCTGAAGCTTTTTCAACAATTATTTCAAAACTTTACTATTTTTTTTCACATTATTTTGCAACGTTTTTTTTTGTGATTATGATTTTTTTGTATTTTTGGAAAAATTCGAGACAATTTCGAAGAATTTTTTATTTCGTGGAATAAGGAAATTTGAAGCAGAGACGAGCTCGTATTGTCGATGGAACGGACCCCGTGTGTAGTATCATTATGTAGAGTATTCACTGGCGCATGACTCCGTGAGCTCGTGCCATGCAGCATCTACAGTTTCGCGCACATCTTTCTCAATTCTTTCTCTCTCCCGCTGCCTCCTCTTTCTTTTCTGTCTCGTTGAGATGAAATGCACGGCGTTCACATAACATAACGTACTCGTTCACTTCCTTTCGCCTCTTTCTCATTTTCTCTCTCTCTTGTTCTCGTTATTTATGCTGCCAGGCAAAAGAATTTCCTTTGCTCTGCGGGCACCTTTTTTTTGCAACTTTCATCTCGCGTGTCGGTCACTTCTCGCGGTTACTATATTCGTCAGAGCGATCCCTCGCTTATGATAATCGCAAAACGTAGTGGACCGTCGAATATTTAAATTTTCTAGATTTTTATACGATTCGAATGAATGGAAAAATATTTTAATTTCGGAAACTCGATCAGCTCGTGACTTTAAGGCTTGAGCGAGTTTTTTTTTGAAATTTCAATATTTTCTCAACGTTTTGTCTCTTTTTATTTATTGAATCTTTGTCCAGAAGCTTTGGAAATATTTTCCTGCCATTTTTGCTGGACGAATTTTTGTTTTTTTTTCCGCTTTCAAAAATTATGGCTTGTCGTAGAAAATTTAACGCGAGGATCCCTTAAGAGAACACCGCACTCTGTGGTAATGTTTTTACGGAGTTGTTTCCTCTCGTAATTTCGTTTGCACGAAAAATGAGCTGCTCCTCGAATGTTGGCGGGTCCCGTGCAGCCGCGGGAGGAAAGGAGAGAGAAAGATAAAAAGAGTCAAGGGTCTCGCAGAGCCCGCTCGAGCCTGCAGCACCAGACACTTCACGCTCCCCCAGAGCGAGTAGCCGCAAGGGACACGCCCAAAAATTCTATCTTCGGTGCTCATCTTGCAGCGGCAAAGGCAATACGGGGGAGCACATCAGACCCAATGGACCCCCGTTAACCAAACGGTGAAAAATAAAATACGAAAAATAGAAAACATTTGTCTCGAGACTTCCTAACGGAAAAATATGATGTTGGGGTTTGCATCGATGAAATGCAACGAAAAGTCATTGTTTTTAATAGCATCGCACCAAATTTTCATACAGTCTTTGTCGACAATAACGAGAAAGTCTTTTTCGCCATTCGAAAAGTAAATTTACTAGAAAAATTGCAACGAGTCAATTAATTATCAAAATAATAAATAAAAAATAGATTTTTCGTTGCA
>JBAJMU010000005.1:12384055-12408795 GCA_037952995.1 Hyposoter didymator
CCCCCCATTAATAACGGTACTCGAACGTGAAAGAATTGAACTTTGATAAAAGAGACGCCGAGGAGTCCTCGTCGCTTTTTTTTTCTTTTTCAAAAGCCTCTCTCTGTCCAAGCCCTGCTGCGGCTCGCATTAGAGAAAGAGATAGAGGAGAGGCGCACAGAGATCGAGAGAGTCATTGAACGCGCTCGGAGTCGAAGAAACTTCCGTCTCTGGACGCTCTTCGGCATAAATTGTTAACAGTAAAAAGCGTCGTCGATGCGATCGCCACAAATACGCAGTTGAATTTTTTCTTCGACTCACCATTTCGAATTCTCATTTTTTGTCCTAAAATTCCTAAAAAATAAAAAAGTTGCGAAAATTTTCTTCATATCGAAAATTATTTTCATTGCAAGCAATTGACATTCGCGCGTACGATGAACGATCGAAAAAGGGGAATACGGGTTTCAGATTTTCGAAAAATTGAGAGATTATCGTCAGGATTTCAAAACTTTTTTGTTACCATTTAGAAATTTCGATTCAACCGAATTAATGAACGTGTCCGTGCATTATTAGCCAACCAATTGACAGAGAACTCTTTTTAGAGAAACCGAAAGAGGAGTTTCACGATCACAGGAAGGATTAAGCGATTATCATCGATCTGTTTGCACAATGTAAACATTCGGTAGCCAATCTCTTAGCCTGTGTTTATATAGACACCGAAAGGAGCGATACAATATCAGCCGAACACAAAGCATCTCGGCAAACTTGGAAATCGTCACACGACGTGTTTATTCATTGATAAGTTTGTCACAATCTCGAGCGACCACGCGTCCATACTTTTTCAAATAATTCGGCTCATTCGAGAAATGAATAAATAGAAATTCCACTTGTCTAAGTACACGGAGAGAAATGCGGGGAAATTTATATCACAAATTACAATGATTTATAGTTTTCTGGTGACAGTTTCGTCCCTCCGATAAATTTGAGCAAAAACATAGTAATTTTTCATCTAAAATTGGGCGAAAAATGTCAAATTTCCGCTATTTCCGATAGAATTTTAATAAAAATTACTATGTTTTTGCTAAAATTTCTCAGAGGGACGAAACTCTCACCAGAAAACTATGGTGGCATAGTAATATGTGATATAAATTTCCCGGCATTTCTCTCCGTGTAACAAAAATTAGGAATTACTTTTTTGGTTTTTTTTTCTTTTTCAATTTTGGAATAAATTTCGAGGGATTTGGAGGAAAGGTTCTCATAGATTTTCCATAGAGGACCAGCATCCATTCTTTTCCATTTAATAGGATAATCTCGGAATAAGCACGTCGTATAATTCGACAGTACCAGCATCGTCGTCGATCTCGTGGTTTTCGACTGCTGTTTTATTTATTTTCCCATAGAAATATCGATCGCGTTGGCAAAGGCTCTTTGGGGGATTTTTTTTTGTCGTGGGAAAGAAAAAACTCGTCTCTTTCCATGTGTGCGTGGGTGTATTTTCCTGTTATTTCCTTCGCCTTTTTCTTTCGCTCCCCGTCTCCGTCTTAATGTTCGATCAGGATAAGGTATCCACATATTTATGGTCTCTTCGCTCGGTTTTCCTAACTTTATCCTCGAGACACGTTCCTCACTTCGCGTCACACTACACGACTTTTAGCTTTTGTGTTGATGTACGTGTGTGTGTGAAACGTGCTCGGCTTCTCGTTCTCTCTTTCTCTCTCGTGTGACGTTGACGTTACCTGCAAGGGGAGAATGAATGGAACCTGTTCGTTTGGTCGACGCACCTGAGGAGATCGCGCACACATACATACGTATTCCGTCTGTGGAGCAACGGAAAAGGGGCGAGGGGAATAAGAACGACATGAGAATATGAAAGAGGGGAGGAAATCGAGTTTTGTATCGTGTGTGCCCCATCGTTCTTTCGAGCTCCCCTTCGAACAACCTGCGGCGACTTGAATCCACATTTTCTTCGGTCTCCATTTCTCTCTTTAACGCTTTTCTCATTTTCTCTCTTTTTTCTCCTTTTAGTCCCTCTCCCTCTCTCCTTTTTCGTCTTATTCTTTTAGCTGCGCCAGCAGTGCTCCCTCGAAGAGGAAAGCCTCTGCGTTCCCCTTCGAGGTCGCTCGGATTCGACCTGCCTCGTGAGATTCCCGTTCTACAAGTTTGTCCCCCCTTTTTCCTTGCCGGTTTACCCGACGAAAAGTCAGTCTCTCACAATGCGCTCAACCCTCCAATTTCCACAACAAAAACCACCACCTGTAAACCTGCTCAATTTCAGACACGAAAAACTTAGCTCTGCCCTGCGTAATGGGATCTCCCCATGGATTCACTTGTCGTCTAGCTTTCTGTTGTCCCGACAATAAAACCGGTTGCGCGTTGACTGCAAGTGCAGTTGCACTAATTACTCAAAAATCGATTAATTGGAGAAAAAAAAACAAAAAAAAATTCTCATTTATGTGAAATGATAAATTTTTAGCGTTTTCTCGAGTTACCAAATATATGCTCGAGTTTAAAACGTTGAATTTTTTTGCTCGTTTTTTAAATACCTATTTATTTGGCCAGAAATTTTAAGTCGCATTGCCGTTGCCAAGAATTCGCTACCGACACGCTCACTCGTCGTATCGTTAACAAACGAAAAAAAAAAAAATTAAAACGGAGTATAAAAAAAGCGCGAATTCCGACCAGCCGGATGGAGAAAACGCGCTCAAAATCTTGCAAAAGTGTAAGAGAGTAGCGAGATTGAAAGAGAGGTGGATGAGATTTATAAATACGAGGGCTTGAGTCACAGTGTGAAAATAAGCGAGTGTTGCCCAAGCTCGCATACACCCAACGTTCTCTCTCGCTTCGTAAATCCATGCCCGAGATGTTTCTTCTCCTTAATGCCTTCAACCATTGCGTCTGTTATTGCTCCTCTGTTCTTTTCCTTTCGGATATACACACGATCTACTCCGAATTGTCGATACATATACGTCTTTCTGTCCGCCTCGTCATTTCCAAGGATTTCGAATTCCAGTCTCGTTACGAATCATTCGCTTTACAAAATGAATTTTGGCTAATTTCGTACCGGATATTTCGCAGACTGTTTGGTTTATTTCATCATTTCGTTCCTCGACCTGAATCTGCCTAATTGCGGATTTATTTTTTCTTTCAAATAATTGTTTTTTTTTTTCCCATATTCCTTGTTCGCCATTCCTCGTGCATTCCTTTTCACTCTGGCGATTGCAATCTGCACGACCAACGAAGATCGCGAAAAGACTAAAAAATAAAAAGAAAACGGAATTGATGCGTTTGGGACTCTCCCACAAAATCTAAATATAAGAAAAGTCTTCGGAGAGTGTGTATTGCGACGCGACGCAAATTCTCAAATGTTTTTTTTCGCCCATTCCCGCTGCCAGAACGCAACGCTCGATTCTTGCGAATTAAATGCAAATATACACGAACAAGTATTTCGACCGCGTCGCACACACATTCATATACATTCATTTACGTAGAGAAATCAGAAACGAGACTGAGAAATATGACGAAATTAGAGAATGCGAAGACGAAAGAGCGAAAAACACGAATTGGTATCGCGCGTGCATATCCTCTGGACCATGCGCTGCGTCTCGAAATGATATATGTGAGAATCATACACGCGGTTTTAAACGATGCCACGCGAAAGCCTGGCAACATTATTTACTTGATTATCTAACGCGCGACAGCAACCACCGCGGTTCCCCAACTAAAATCAACCTCCCGCACAAAATGCAAATGAATTTGCACGCATCTATATTTATTAAGGTGTTGCTACATGTGTGTATTATTTGCATGTAGCGCTGAGAGATTTCCTCGAGTCGTGGCTGCATGGGCTGGCCGTCGCGACCGAGTTATCGTAACATGTATAAATTCTACCTGTGCGTCCAGGCGACTGCGGGGGACTCATTTTTAGCATCTCTCTGCTTCATACATATAATTATTACGTGCATGTTGTTGCAACACGATCACGTGTGGATTATTTCAGAGTTTCATGCATAAATTTCATTCAGGGTGTGTGATTGTGTGTCGATACACATTCGAATGAAAAAAAGGCTTTTTTTTCACTCAGAACAATTTTTCATCATTTTATTTCTTGCAAGTTTGCTCCTTGTAAAGAAAACAAGTTTTCTGGATCAGCATATTTTGCTGCTACGTTTCTTACACCTTCGTTGAGTTCTCAAGTTTTCATTTTGCTGGCAAAATTTATTTTCAAAAATTGCGACTGCGTCTCTGGTTCCTTTCTCGGACGATTTGAAAGTCAAACATTTACAACTCGAGGGCAAAAATGAACGAAGTTGAAGTTTGCAACGTTGGAATGCAACGAAATTGTCTTTTTTCTTTGGCAAATCTCAAGATTCTCATTGAATATTTGGTCAGGATAATGAAACGATCATTTTTTAGCGTCCAAAGAGAGAATCAGTGCGAAAATTGTTCTGGTTTTTAAAATTGTACAAACTATCGGTAGAAAAACGTATTTTTCGTTGGGGCCCAACGTTGCAAACTTCAGGCTCATAAACATGACCACAATTTGCTCCCTCGAATCACACTCTCGGCGCGATGTCTCGCGTCTAAATCAAATCGCCTTACTGCAGACTTTTGCTGTGTGCAACTTGTATACACATGTGCATTCGTGTATATCGATAACTCGTGCATCTGCGTTTTCAATTAGCTTCATTGCACACACGCTCCTCTCTCTCTCTCTCTCGCTCTTTCTTTGTTTTTCTCGACTCACTCGAGTCTCTCGTTTTACTCCACTTTGGCTTTTTTCGAAGCTACAACGATCGAACGTGCAGCTGCTCATTTCCGGCGTCTTTGGTACACGACATATACGTACACACATATTTAGCAGCAGCTTCCTTCGTCTGTGCATGTTTCTCTATTTATATACTTGTTTCTCGTCGACTCGTCCATCGCCAACGCCGCGTTCACGCGCTTTCTTATATATACGTGTAAATGCTGCAGCAGTCAGCCCACTCGGAATTGCAGCAATTCTTATATATTTATATTGCCTCCAGCTACGATCCTCAGGCCCCCAGGCAACTTGGCCGTTTTTATACGACTCAGCTACTCCCTCAGACACGTGTGAGTTTCCGTCGATATTCTCGTACGTGTGTGTCCGTGCATGCCGGCTCCTCGCTCACCGATACCGGAAATGACAAATTTCTATGCACAACGTGTAGGATTATCCAAACTTCCAGAACGATTTGTCGCTGAAAATCCTCCAACGAGCTACGCCTCATTTATTACCAAACTAAATCCTCCAGACTCTTCGTTATAATATATTTTTATTCATCGACAATTCACTCTATGCGCACACACCATTATGACATTTTAAAGAATCTCATGACTCTGCTAATCTTGGCGTGCTACTCGATCCTTTTAAACTTCCCACCTCTCGCTCATTTATTCGCTGAGAACAAAAATATCAAATGAACCTGCTGCTCGTACACACGGACAAGATGATGTTGAAGTTTGCATCGATGAAATGCAACGAAAAGTCATTATTTTTAATAGCATCGAACCAAATTTTCATACAGTCTTTGTCGACAATAACGAGAAAGTCTTTTTCGCCATTCGAAAAGTAAATTTACTAGAAAAATTGCAACGAGTCAATTAATTATCAAAATAATAAATAAAAAATAGATTTTTCGTTGCATTGCAACGATGCAAACTTCAATATCAATGATGTTGAAGTTTGCATCGATGAAATACAACGAAAAGTCATTGTTTTTAATAGCATCGCACCAAATTTTCATACAGTCTTTGTCGACAATAACGAGAAAGTCTTTTTCGCCATTCGAAAAGTAAATTTACTAGAAAAATTGCAACGAGTCAATTAATTATCAAAATAATAAATAAAAAATAGATTTTTCGTTGCATTGCAACGATGCAAACTTCAATATCATCGGACAAGACGAAAATTAAAAAATCACTGAATCGTCAGACGACCTCGGATTTTCGGCCATTTTTCTTTTCCCAATTGGACATTTTTGTGAAAAGAAAATTATCTGTTTTTTTTGGGGATTTGAAACTTTTTTTAAATTTTCTATGCAAATTTACATTCTGCACAGGAAAAATGACCATTTCGTGAGATTTCGAACAAGTCTCTTGTCTTTTTTTTTGTTTTTATATTTCTTGTGTATAAATGATGTCAACCACGGATTCTACAAATGGTTCCCGGTACGTTCGTTGTCGTGATAATCTCCAGCGACCAATTAAACTGATCGATTCAGCTGATATATTCGATTAAAACAATTTATCCAGCTGCGCGTCTCGCTGCCAATCTCGTCACCGCCATCACGTAGTTAAATGCCGCAATTTAACAGAACATTTTCTCGGCTCGTAAACGCAGTTTGAACAACGTTGTTTACTCGAAAATTTTCAAAATTACTATCACAACGCGAATCCTCATTTTTATTGCTTCTTTACAATTTTCTGCAGTTGCAAATTTAAAAAAATGGTTAAGAATGTTCAATGTTATCAGGCTATCGATTAACGTCGAGTTCGCAATGATTTTTTTCCCCGGGAACGATTTGGTGGAAATCGCCATACATCGGCCTAGAAAATTTTTTACTAGTAATTTTCTTTTCGTTTATTTTTTACTCTAAATACATTTTTCCAACTTTGTCATCGTCAGCTTGAGAGCTTGTTACGGTGTCTCGTTTTCTCTTACAAGTTCTCCTCGCCCTTGTCTCAAGTCTTGGGTGTAAATGTGTGGATGTGTCACGGTACGATGCTTACTCTCATGATTACGACATCGATGATGATCTCACTGCGCTCGCCTGACGTTTTATAATTTATACGGAGCAGAATATATGCGCGGCATACCAAGACTTTTTTCACACCCACGAGAAAAATACAGCCTCTCATTGAATCAGAAAAATACAATTAGCAAAACTTTGAAAAACATTTCGCCAGCAAATACACAGTGAAAGAAATTTACATCTTGGGGCCAGGGTCATATTTTTCTTCTCCTGATAAATTTTCACATTCTTAATGATCAGCTGATGAAACTTTTTCCTGGTTAAGGTATAACTATCGCAGAATGGGTTGATTTAGGATTTTCTTGAAATTTAGTGTAAATATTCTTGACATTAAAACGAACAACTTTCCCATGAGACGAAACATTTTCTGCCGACTAGAATTTGAGATATTTCATTTCCAATTTTATATTTTTCCCATCTAAACGCATGTAAATTGAAGTCACGTTTCTTTTGTTTTTTCTTGCAACTTTTTTAAAGAAACGTGACTTCAATTTACATGCGTTTAGATGGGAAAAATATAAAATTGGAAATGAAATATCTCAAATTCTAGACGGCAGAAAATGTTTCGTCTCATAGGAAAGTTGTTCGTTTTAATGTCAAGAATATTTACACTAAATTTCAAGAAAATCCTAAATCAACCCATTCTGCGATAGTTATACCTTAAAAAAATTAACCGATATTTTGTTAAATGGGGAAAAATCAAGTTCTCGAAAATGGGCAAATGTGTTTTTATGGTCGCGATAAACAATCGGAATGTACGCTATCGTTTTTTTCAATCGCTAACATTACGACGTTTTATCGAGCCTTTAATTGCATACCTAATCGTCCTCAATTATTCTCATCGCATGTTTTTCTTTCGCTTTCTCCCTCTCTCTCTCTCTCTTTGGCTTGAGACATTCATTAGACATAATAACATTGCCGATAGTTTTCGATCACATGAATCGAAACAACATTCAATTATCGCGAAAATATCGCAGCCAGGCTCCATAATTATATTCTTCCTATAGAAAAAATAAGTTTAAACTTATTTTACGCCTCGCAACATATTTTTTCGATAATCTTAGTCCTGAAATCATGCTCTCGGGACATATAATTTGTCTATCGGAATATTTTTTTCTTACAACCAACAGCGCGGCCTCGGCCATATGCCTGGGTTGCGGAGCATTCCTCAAAGTGCTTGTAACCGTTTTCTTCAGTTATAAAAGGTTTCAATTAATATTTCGCACCATGAACAAAAATTTTGATGAATTTCGTTCAATCGCGTGGCCTCTTTGAGTGTTTCGACTGCACGTTGGGTCAATCTGACCCGAGGCGTTTTTCAAATCAACGTTTTCTGGAAAATTTGCATTTTTTATTTGTTTATTGAAAATTTATTTATTTACAAATAGCAAAACTTTCGTTGCCATTAATTGCGAAACAGTTGGTGCCTCCGCAAGGGCTGACGATATCCAGTCCCTTGGATCGTTGACATTCACGTCGCTTGATCAACGCGGTTAATAAATCGCAATATTTTTTTTTTCAATCCTCCAAATAATTTCTTCACGTTGAAATTTTTCAAGAATCGCAGCGCGAGAGCTTACATCCTCGTCACAAAGCACCCTTAACATTGCCAAGCACTTGTAACGTCGTTTTCGTCAATAACGTCTCGCGCGCGATCTATTGGACTGGACGAAACTTTTCACATGTACGTGCGGCGCATCTGTGCCCACATACTTGAAAGGATGATGCTGTATTGCCAGAGATTGGACGTAGCTTGCCAAGTCAAGCGGAGCATAATGAGCATGAAACCTTCTAATCGTGGCCGTGAGCGAAAAGTCGGCTGCGAAATGTCTCTTCAACAGACACTCAAAAACGTCGAGAAAGAGAGAGAGTGCGAGAACGAGCAGAGAGTATGTGTGACATTAACGTGACAAGTTGCCCAGTGGAGCACGAATCTCATGCATTTATTTATTTATATATATTTATATGTCGGTATCCAGGAAGTGTGATCTCGTTCTAGAAAAAACTCAAATTTGTGATGAATTTTTCTGAAATAAGTTGATATTTCGTTTGATCGAAATTTCATACGATAAAAATATAATTTAATGATCATTTTAAATGGGAAATTCGAAAATGCCATTTTACACGTTCATTCAATTATTCATCGGAATAATCGTGTAGCTTTTTCATGATTCGAATGATTTTTTTAAATTTACGTCACATACACTGAAAACAAAATTTTGTTGGAAAAGATGGATATTTTGTTCGATACGTTCGACTAAACGTGTTTTTTGAATAATCCCAAAAATAGTGTCATCGCAGCAAGAAATATTCTAGAAAGTCTCTTCGGAAGCAAATTTTAGTCGTTCTACTCGTAAATTTCGCTGACAATTCCATTAAAAACAAAATATTCTGCCAAAATAACGAAAATTTTGAAATTATCGAAATATATTTAGTTTATCGTATTCAACAAAATATATCGACCATTTTTAACAAAATTTTGTTGGAAAACGATCGACATTTTGTTCTACACGTTCGACCAAACGTTTTTTTTTGAATAATCCCAAAAATAGTGTCATCGCAGCAAGAAATATTCTAGAAAGTCTCTTCGGAAGCAATTTTTAGTCGTTCCAATCGTAAATTTTCCTGACTATTCCATTAAAAACAAAATATTCTGCCAAAATAACGAAAATTTTGAAATTATCGAAATATATTTAGTTTATCGTATTCAACAAAATATATCGACCATTTTTAACAAAATTTTGTTGGAAAACGATCGATATTTTGTTCTACACGTTCGACNTCTATAAATTCCACTAGAATTAGAAAATGAAATGGTTTTTCGTACATGCGAGCGCGTGTGAGTTTCAAGCGAGTTGACAACGCATATGCTCTCCCCCGCGCCCCCTGCTCGCCCCTCGCCTCCGCTATACATCACCCAAAAGTCCACGAGCGTGATAAAAATACCCCGTGGCACGTCCCTTCTTTCGACATCGTCCAATTCCCCCGTTATTTTTGGAATCTTGAAAAAATTTACGAAACAACCGGGCGCACTCTTTGCCGAGACTCCCCAGCACCCAAGAATTTCGATAAAAAAAGTAAAATAATGAAAAAATAAGAAAATGTTATATATGATGCTGAATTACGGTCTCGCGAAGTTTGTTCAACGCGATAAAAAGCCTGAGATATCGCGCTCCGAGTTTTATTGTATTTATCGTTTAATTCACCAGATACATTTATTACCTACGTAACGAGATTCGTTCTGCATATACATTCGTACGTCAGCGAGATATTTTTCAACCGCCTGTTTCGCGTAGATTTGCAAAAAAAAAAAAAAAAAAATGATGGTGTTATTTTCGATGACAATTTTCTTCGTTTCTTTCTCTCCTGTCAACCCAATGCTCTTGGTCCTTTCGTGGCTCGCCGGCTTGTCATCTCCGCGATTCAATCATAAAATTTCTTATCGAATTTCGCGCGGAAAGAGACGCGAGACTTTTCTTGAAATGTCGAAAGCGATCCCGCTATGACGCAACGTTAAACGTTGTTGTAGAAAGAGAAAGAAAAGGACGCAGGGCGAGAGCGAGAGAGTTACGAGATTCCCTCCGAACCGCAAAAGAAGTCTGCGGGCTGTAGCTTCCAGTTTCTATTTTCGAATACGCTTCCCTGTCGTCGCTCCAAAGTAAAACGACGCATGGCAATCCACAAAATGTTCGGGGCTTTTTTTTATTCATTTGTCTGGGAACGATTTTGTCACAAGATTTTCTCCCTTTAAATATTGATCGAGGAAAATAATGGCTCGATGCACCGGTGCGTTCGAAATTTATTGAAAAACCGTCCAATTACGGTTGGTAATGAAATTCATAGAAGGCGGTGACAGTTTTATCACGATTGTTGATTTTGTGCATCGCGCGTCAAGGAGATTGCGCAAAAAATGCACTTCCCCGAATAATCATATTGCATATGCTGCGATTTATCATTTCTCGATCGATCTTATGATCAATGCGAGCAGATAAAGATCAATGTTTTGGTCCATGCACCGCCGCGATTAAATCGAGATTTTTATTGTCAAAGGAATTAGTATAGCGGCGGTGCAACATTCTCAGGCAAGTTTGACGGATAAAAAATATCTCCGGTCTCTAGGTCGTTATCGCGGTACGATAGTGTATATATTTAAACTCAACGGAATACACACGCGGCGGTCTGGCTCCCCGCAACAATGACGTAATTCAGAGTGCGCGCGAGCCCCGCGTTTAATGAATTTGTAGTGCGCTAGCTCGTGCCGCACTATTTTCTTTCGTGTCTCCGCTCCTTGATTCACGACTTTCGGCATTTTTTCTAAAACAATCGGAAAATAAATCATTTTGCGTCGCTCACGATCGAGTTCATTGCGACGCATTCCATTCGATTCCGTACGCAGAAAAGACAACGAGTCATAAAACCGGTTACTACACCGACAGAAAACGAGCTGAGGAGCCAAAAATCAGCCTATGGGTCAAAATGACCCAGTGTGTCTACGAAGGGTCAAAAATCATAAAAGTTCCAATAGTCTCCGCTATTCAATACCACGATCTACGATGCTATAGTATTCTTTTGGGAAATTCATTGTCACTCATGGTCTCAGCTGTGCGCGTGCAATAGTGACGAATATTCTAAATCGTCGCTGCGAGAGACCATGTTTGTTGGAGCTGATGATTTAATAATAGCGCATAGATCACTTCGCTTCAACGACTACAAGTTCATCTCGTATGTACACACTTCACATGAGACCAACAAATTTATCGGTTACCGCAACACTCCCACAGGCATAAACACACACTAATACACATTTGTACGAACATACATTTATATATTTAACATACATCGTTCACGCTCGATGACTAAAGAGTAGGTAGGGTCACCGTCAGGCTGTCACTATCAACCAGAAATGACAAGAACCAGTGGAAGACATTCGTGAGCTACATTTACTCGCACACATGCGCACGCATATTTGAAAGTTATATTATTAGGTTGACAGCCGAGTAAATTCACTTATCTGCATCTGAAAAATACGGAGATTCGATGCCCTGCTTCCAAATCGCCCTCGGCTGCTCTACTCGTTCTTCAAATTCACGACGAATCATTTCCCAACGTAATATCGATAGTGGTTCACATTGTTTTCGCTCGTGATTGGAAAAATATCGAGGAATTGATATTTCTTTGGGAAATTGACTCTGAAGTTTGCATCGTTGGTATGCAACGGAATAATTTTTCATTTTTGGAAAAAATAATAATTCAAACGCAACGTGTAATTCCGATGAGAAAATGATCGATCTTTAGAAACTGAAAAGCATATCGACTCGGAAAATTTCGATGACATTTAAAATTCAACGAATTTTCAGTAAAATGAAATATTTTCGTTGCATTCCAACGTTGCGTACTTCAGCATCATAATTAGCGATCTGGATCATCTTGAAGTTTGCATCGTTGGAATGCAACGAAATTCTGTTTTTTCTTGAGTAGAACTCGTAATTATTATTCAATATTTGGTCCGGAGAATAAAAAAAATTCTCCCTTGCCCCCCAAAAACTCGATCGACACGAAAAATCGCGACAATTTTTAAAATTCAATAAATAATGAATAGATAAAATATTTTTCGGTGGATATCAACGTTGCAAACTTCAGAGTCGTCGATCTGGGACGAAATTGGCGGTGGAAAGCATCAGAGGGAGTAGTGCAGCTAATCGAGAATACAAATATCATTTTGGTGTTTTTATTTAACGACGGAATACAAACAAGTTACAATAATTAGTGGAAATGTTTGTGAATAATAATATTTTGGAATGTAATGGGTTGACGAATATTTAAGCGACTCGCGGTTATGTATTTACTTATGTTTATTTAACGCGATCGCTTGGCTTATCGACAACAAGATTGTCATTCGTTGTATCGCATTGGTTGAACGCTAGCGAGGCCACAAAAGTCGTCGGCTCTGTGTTGCGCTCGTTTCACCAGCCAAGATAGCAGCCAAGAGCCAAGAGCCTCGCAGTCAGCTGATGTCATATACAGTCTCTGGCTACCGCGACCCGCTGCGTTTCTCTTGATCGCTCAAGAGCTATTCACATATATGCGTGTCTATGTACACGTCACAGCGCCCTCTTCAAGATTTAGCTCGACTCGTGTTAACCGCTAAATCCGGCTATTGTGGATGGCCCTCAATTTTCCCTCTCTCTCTATCTCTCTTTTTTCGTCTTGTTTCATCTCTTGTCTCTCGCTCCCAATTTCGTGATGAACTTTTAAGATCCTATGCAGTCGGCCATTGACATCGATGCCAATTCGCGATAAGGGTCACTCGACTTTTCGCGCTTCTGCATATCATTGGTCGTACGCAACGTGTGTACTAT
Organism: Hyposoter didymator; assembly: GCA_037952995.1. Classification (NCBI taxonomy): domain Eukaryota; kingdom Metazoa; phylum Arthropoda; class Insecta; order Hymenoptera; family Ichneumonidae; genus Hyposoter; species Hyposoter didymator. The sequence continues at coordinate 12,397,170 of JBAJMU010000005.1, forward strand.
TAAAAATTATCATTCAACGTTTCATCATACGACATTCGGATTCTGAGATAACGATGCAAACGAGGCGAAAAGTTTTTTTTTCGCCAATGCCATCGCAAGCAAAAAGAAGCAGCAAAATCGTTTTTATTCGAGAAAAATTTTCAAACTTTTCGGTAAATTCATTTTTTTTTGTAGAATTTCATCGAAAAATTGAGTTTCCGAATTATTTCTCCATATTCAATCGACGAGTACGAAGAATATGCCAAAAAGTTAATCGGCCTTTCGTGCTTACATTTTCGTCATTGTTTTCATTCAATCTTGAGCCTACGCCCATGGATTCCTTTCAATTTATACCCCAACCTATTCCCTCCGGCCACGCCACCTCGAAATCCGAGATGGCAAAAAGCCGCTTTCAAATACAACCACTGCGATCTTACAAACGTTACATTCATACGAGCAGGGAAAATAGTCGGTGTACGGACTCCACTATCGCAAACGCTCCCGGCAGTTATATAGTTCCGAGCGTCTCTATCTATAGGCCGAAATATTCACATAATAAATATCTTCGCGTGAGACACTCGTACCCGCACTTGTTCCTTGAACAAATAATACACTCCTCAGACTCGAGCAACTTCTATGGGATCGAATCGAACCCGGAAACCATACAAAAGAAAACATTGATATTTCAAAAAATAATCGTTATGACGATGTTGAAGTTTGCATCGTTGGAACGCAACGAAATTCCCTTTTTTCATGGGCGAATGCTCAAGATTCTCGTTGAATATTTCGTCAGAACACTAAAACGATAATTTTTCATGATGCTGAAGTTTGCATCGTTGGAATGCAACGAAATTCTTTTTTTTTCAGTAGAACTCGTTATTAATGTTCAATATTTGGTCCGGAGAATAAAAAAATCCTCCCTTGCCCCCCAAAAACTCGATCGACACGAAAAATCGCGACAATTTTCAAAATTCAATAAATAATAAATAGATAAAATATTTTTCGTTGGATATCAACGTTGCAAACTTCAGAGTCGTAATTTTTCAGTGTCGAAAAACAAAATCGATACAAAAATTGTTCTGGTTTTCGAAATTGGACAAATAATTGTGGAAAAATGTGTTTTCCGTTGGGACTCAACGTTGCGAACTTCAGGGTCATTCGTTATGGTTTCTTGTTGAAAATTTCATTCGAATCGTCGGTTAATTATTCTTTCTTTTTCGTTTATGATTTTCTTCGGAGGCTAGAGTGACGCAGAGTGCTCGACGAAAATAAAATTCAGTTGAAATGAAATTTGTATCTTGTCTTTTGTTTCGTATTTAATTTACAATTTCGTAGAGCTTCTTCGTGGGTATTTTTTGTTCTTGTGGATTAATAACTGTGTGACAGTGATTTATTGAACGGCAAGTTGGCACGCGTTGCCGCGAATCATTCTCGAAATTATATACGCAATGCACTTTGGATATGTTTATATTTAAGGACGAGCATCAGCTTCTCTGTACTCTATTGTGTATTTCCAAGACTTATACGATGGCACGCGACTATATGCTGTGCCGGACCATTATAACCATTCAGGAGAGATTCTATTATTCGCCACGACCTACTTTCCTCCATATTTTCCGCTCGTCTTCCATTTTATATTTATGTACGTTGATGCGCTATATTTAATGTACCTGCACCGCAGAAGAGCTGGACCACGCAACGGAATAAATGCATTGGTTTGCATGCTGCAAGCGACACGCGTCAGCTAATGTACACAAGCTTGGCCACTGTTGGCAATAATCGTCCACGCGAAAGAGAAAGGTTTTGTGTCGAGAACCGCTGCGCTCCGGGAATGCAGTCAGAATTTTCCTTCGCGCACGAGATCCTTTTCCATTTACTTCCAACCACATTTTTTCCGCTCATTTATTCTTTCATATTCGTCCATTTACATAGACTTTTCTTTTTTGCATTTGCACGTGCTGCATGCAGTCCAAAAAATGTGCAACTTTTATTTCGATCTTGCAATTTGTTGCACACGATGCAAAGATTTTATTGCACGTGAAAAGTTGGCGCATTTTTTTCTTTTACGTCGACTTGTGGCTAGAAATGAGTTTGAAAAAAAAAAATTCTTTTTGCTGACTCGTCGAATTCTTGCGGAAACATCGATTGTAAAATTGGCAGCATAGACCCGGTACCGAGCCTCATCTTTATATGTAGGGATATANCTTCCAACCACATTTTTTCCGCTCATTTATTCTTTCATATTCGTCCATTTACATAGACTTTTCTTTTTTGCATTTCCACGTGCTGCATGCGGTCCAAAAAATGTGCAACTTTTATTTCGATCTTGCAATTTGTTGCACACGATGCAAAGATTTTATTGCACGTGGAAAGTTGGCGCATTTTTTTCTTTTACGTCGACTTGTGGCTAGAAATGAGTTTGAAAAAAAAAAAACAAAAAATTTCTTTTTGCTGACTCGTCGAATTCTTGCGGAAGCATCGATTGTAAAATTGGCAGCATAGACCCGGTACCGAGCCTCTTTATATGTACGGATATATATTTGCGCGTCTATGTATTTGCAACGGGACAACTAAGAGGTCACAGACACGCGAGAAAGTGGGCCACGCCACGGGAACGTTAACCTTTACCGCTGTGTCGTGTGTGTTTCCGTAATGCTCTTCTGCCGTTGCACAGCACCAGCTGCAAAATCCATGCAGCGAAACCGCGCACGGTCGCCCTCTCCCGAATGCCTCCCTCCCAACTCTCTACAGACAAGAATGAATAAGCATCGCAAACTCCCTGCAGACATCGCAGCATTATAGGCAAAATTGTAACCTCACTATGTCCGCGTCAATACATATATATTTGTCTTTGGCTTACATATGCATGTGGGCTTCTCGTTCGAAAGGAGAATTTTCACGTGACAGTGAAATATTTCACGTTCGGCTATTGGCCTCGTTACGAAATTCAATGTCGTGCATGAATCCAAGTTTCTTTTCGGTTATTCACACTTTGCAACACTTTTGTTTCCATCGATAAAAAAGTCAGGCCGGTTAATGAAAACGATTGTCGAGAGTTGACGAAATTTCGAATCGGCAACGAATCTCGTTGCGACAATACAACGAAACGAAAATGTCAATTTATCTGGTTAAGAAATGAAAATTTAAAGAATATTGAGAAGGAATGTTTTCAAGATCGAAGCTGCGGAGAAAAAATTAATCGAATTATTCGATCCCATTGGGCAATAAAGATTCCAAGGTTGCAGCACTGTTTTTTTAACCCAATTTTTTAGTCGCTCGTCTCGCTCGGATCCAAACGAGTGGAAACGAGCCGCCGTTTATCTGCACTCCCGGGAAGACCGGTTTGCACGTGTATATATAAAAATATATAAATAATGCAAATTCATGTGCGCGAATATATACACCTCTAGCGAGAAACCGGAGCGATGAAGGGGGTTGAAATCCTCCGTTAGGCTCTGCACTCTGTCGGGACTATCTCTGAACGATTTTTATCAAAACTTGCGCCAGGAGTCGCGGTGGATAAATGAAACTGGACGAAAAGCCGAATGCTGTGTGTTTTATAATCGCCTCAAGCTCCTTGGCAGCCGGTTTTCTCTCATTCTTCTTTTCCATCCTCCCCAGATTCTGTCTTCCTCAAAGATCGCGTGTGTGAACATTTTATTGTTATTTTAATATTTTTCGCGTGGAAAAAGGATCAAGTATTTTTGCCATTATCCTATCGATCGAGTTTCTAGGGAACTGGGAAAATTCGACGCTGCTACAGGTTCGTCACAAATTTGTAAAAATCTCTGCAGCTCGATTTTGAAATAAAAAAATGCACCAAGTTTTTTCTTTCTTTATTTTTCTTCCTCGATCTGCTCCATCGGTTGACCAAGCTCTTGCGGCGAGCTTGTGGCAATAAGGTGCGCCCCGTTAACGCGACATATCCAAGTGACGTCATCAGAGTCTGACTGAATTAAATTCTGCCACGGACTTGCCGCGGCGACGTTCGAGCCTACGAGAGAGACAGGGATTCTAAAAGCAAAAGAGACCGCTCGAGTGAATGTTCCAAGTCCCTCCTCTGCTCCTGCATACTTGGTGTTTTGTCGTGCGCGATTCAAGGGGCAGCAGAGAGAGAATTGCACACCTCGTCGCGGTTCCTCACTTGAAACACTGCAATGCTCTTTCGCCGAGCACAGTTTTCCACATTGGGTTACGGTTAGATGGAACGCAGGAGCAGCCACGCCCGCTCATTAAACTTGCAACGACGTAGCAAAAGGTTTTGGTTTTCTTTTCCCCGTCGCACGCAGTATGATCCGGTGCAAAATCATTTTTTTTCAACTCCAAATACTCTGGGAGCGTCGGTTTTCGTCGTTGAAATGCATCGGAATTCCTTCTTTTTTTTTTTTGGATTTGGCTAATTTTTTTTTGCCGATTCAATGTCGATCTGTTCGCGAATTAAGTTTATCGAGGACGCTTTAATAATGATTATTCTATTTCTTTCCTACATACGAATAAGCAGCTTAACCATGTGCCTCCCGGGCGAATAGCCCCATGGAAATGTTATTTCGATTGGCTAATATAGTGTGGCGAAGGAAAAAAATTCACGGCGTGTAAAAACTGTGGCAGGAAGATCCAACGCGAGAGTTCCTTCTCATTTATACAAAATCACTCACGCTCGACGAATCATTACGCGCTCTCATACAGATTAACATCTTTCTCACACGTACACACTCGCAAACTTTACCGGCTCACTCATATCTCACGGATAATATATAAAGTCTCGTCTTTCATATCCAGCGACGAAAGTGGCTGAAACGCCAGCGATTCAATCAAGACAAATACAAATTGGCACTTTGGTCTCCACCGCGCCAAGCGTAGCTCGTGGAATCCACGTACGAAACTCTGTTTGCATGTTTTTTTTTCTTTTACGATTTCTGTCAATTAGAAAAATCGACCAGACATTGGCAACAAACGTTGTCGCGAATACTCGAAAAAGACATTCCGTCACGTTACAATTTTCGTATCTGGGAATTTATCAGGCGTTTCCGTTAAGGACACGATTCAACTGTTAGGAAGGATTGTACAAGGAACGTGGAGTCTTTAATGCCTGATGCTCGTTGTTTCGTCCCGACTGGGTGAACACTTTGACGAGAACCTTAAGTGGTTGGGTTGGGCTCAACTTTTCTCTCTATTTTGTCCTCCTCTTCCTGTACCTGGCTCCATAGCACCTTCAGCCATACCCAACGATCTCGAGCTTCTTCGATTCTTCGATCGAGTCAACACCGCGTTTACCCTCGTACCATCCAACTTTTGTAACTTGTTTCTTGGCGGACAACAGCGCGCCTGCTTTGAAGATTATCAATTCTTACCAGTCGCATGATTACTCACTGACTCACCTTTTCCAGGTTATTTTCATTTTCGCATCATATTCCACAGGCACATTTTTTCCGTGTGACTAATTTCCTACTCCAAAGTTTCTATAACGAAAAACAAATATTCAACGATCGTCTTTTTCTTTATTGATTTACCATGCGAATTGCTTTCCAATTTTTACGATCGTACCTCGGAAAATTTTAGACTCTAGATTTTTAAATTAATTTCACGTTCGGTCGAAAAATTTGACAAACAATTCTCGGCTTTCTTTCAAATCTTTTCATCAAATTTTATTTACATTATTTCACGCATTCATTGACCTTGCGAAAATTGATTGAAAAACGCATTTCTGGTTTCTCGGATATTGAATCCAATTTAATTGGCGTCAGGTCTCTCGCAACGAGAGACATCGACGTTTCATCGTGAGCTGTTGACATAACTCGGGATAATCTGACCGTAAAGTTACATTATCGTGTCAAGGACAGATTAGTCACATATTCGGATTCTCGACACGCAGACAAACAGCAGGGAATTTGCTTTTACACGAGCTTCGTGTATAATAGATCGAATAATGCGCTCATTGTGCACACGTGTGACACACACTCGGACACACAAATTACTGTATATGTGAACATAAGGAGCCCAGTGCGAGCGCAACGAAAAATCCACAAACCGCGCGCGTGCGAATCTCTCAGTCACAGGCCTGACCAAGACGAGCCCCTTAAACGCTCATTAAGCACGCGTAAATGGACATACGGGACGCTAATGACTTTTGTATCTGTTCCCTGAATCAATCCTATGGATTTTTTTATTATTTACTAATCTCCGAGCCTCTCGAAATGTGGATTGTATATATTTGTATTCGTATGTTTAATTCCCGCGGCCGTGCGACGTTTTATCCTCGATTCATGCGCGTTGCTCACATTGGACAAAACGAATGCTGACCCTTAAACTTTATTCTACAAGATTTTACCTCGAGTTTCCGTGTGAAAATTCATTTTTCCAAATCCCTCTTTATAATTTTTTTAATTTTTTTTTTCACGTAATTCCGTGCCGAGTCGAATTCCCAGGAAATGGCGTGGTTGAACGAGGATTTGATAATCATCAAAATACGATTATACGATTTTTTAGAAGCCATGAAAAGCGTTGCGTTTGGTTTGGTTTAAAAAAATGTTTTCTTTTTTCGTTGTTTCGCGATTCGGAAATATTCCGATGGCCAGAGACGTCGAAATATTTGGAATGGTCGAAACCACTCGCGCCACTCGTTGGGAAAGGCGTAGTACTCGAAACGACGATGTCCCACGTTCGCGTTCGTCCTCGTTAATTGTCGCAGCAGGCCCTTCGAGCCCTGAATTGCCAATTAGCGACATCCGAGCACACACTCATTCTACGCTCGAAATGTATATATTTATTTATATGTCTGTTTTTGTGTACGTAATGACTTGGCCGCTCGACGACCTTGAGCTTCGCCAACAAACTCGTTCAAATGACGAATTTCACGAATTACCAGTGGCTCATTTCTCTCTCGTGTTCCAGAAATCGCCAAGGTACGAGCCAGCCTCTTTCAGATCAGCGGCGTCAAAAAAGAGCCGCTCATACTTCCGGAACCCGAGGGCGAGATCATGACGTTAACGGAAAAAGTTTACGTCCCCGTCAAAGAACATCCCGACGTGAGTTTTTCAGCAATAATTACTATTTTTTCTTTCAAAAATAAAACATTCTCGATTCATCGGACAACGCGGTTTTTTTTTTCTTGTCGCAGTCAAAATATAATAATGCGGAATGAGTGATCGTTGTTTACGTGGCTCCAACATTTCTCGTGGAGCTCGAACATCCGTACATTTTATTTTTTATAGTCCTCCACGACGTAGAATTTTATTGCTTCCTTTTACGTCGCAAAGAGCTTCGATAATCGTCAACGACATCTTCTTCGAGATGGAAATCCACGCGTTAAACTTTTCAGCCATCGAATCATCGTCGAATTAACATAAAAATTCTCTCTGCTGGAATATCGTTCGAGAAAATCCAGCATCCGGCGCCATTATATCTCCGTAACATATGCATCAACATGAAAATGTGTGTTGGTCGCCCTGTGTGGTAATTTTATCACAGAGAACAATTTTAACGAGTCGCGAGGTTCGAGCAACGTTGAAACGCGCGAGTTTTTCTTCTCAAGTTGATTTGGGTGATGGACGTTGGAAAAGATAAAGAAAAAAGCCTCGTGTGTAGGCATTATTCGTGATAGTTTCTCGCGGAGAAGAAGAGGGAGGGGTAGAGAAAAAGATCGAAGCTTGTCCACCCACGCGACGTGACATATATTCATTTGTCGCTCGACACGCCTCGTCGAACCGCCAGAGATCTCGTGATTAAAAAAAAAATGTTTCAAAGAAAGAAAGAGGAAAAAAATGAGAAAAAAACACACACACACACACACGATGAGACACAAAAGAGGAGAGACTCGTGTGGGTTGGACTTTATTAACTTGTGTCAACGTGCGAGCAACAAGATCTCGAACCATCTCGCCGAAGATGGCTATCCGCCGCGCTCGAGGTTTCCCACCCGACAAAATCTACTGTAAAAAACTCCCAATACATAAGTCAGTCTATAAAGCCTCGTATGTGTTCCCACATACGTTGGTATTTGATATTTTTGCACGACTGTTTGAGCCAAGAGCGGAGTAAACGAGCAGCGAGGATCATTGCGAAGCCGATTAATTCGACGCACTCAATGTATAAATGACGTTCTCTCTTGCTCTCCTATACTCAAAGCTTCCCTCGAGCTCTTCACCATTCTAACAGCATGCACCAACGTCGACCTCCAATGTCCATTAGTCTTTCGTTATTCGGAATAAACATCAACCTATAAATTCCATTATTTATGTACTACGACTTTATGAACCGCGACTAAACATTTGTTCGAAGTCACACTGAAAACAAAATTTTGTTGGAAAAGATGAATATTTTGTTTGGGTTTGTTTGACTAAACTTTTTCTTTGAATAATCCCAAAAATTTTGTCATCGCAGCAACAAATATTCTATAAAGTCTCTTCGGAAGCTAATTTTTGTCTTTCCAATCGTAAATTTTGCTGAAAATTCCATTAGAAACAAAATATTCTGCCAAAATAACGAAAATTTTGAAATTATCGAAAACATATTTAGTTGGCCGTGTTTAACAAAATATCGACAATTTTTAACGAAATTTTATTTCCAGTGCATTTAGAAAATGAGACATGCGGGCGGTTTCGTTATACTCTCTTACCCTGTAGCACGAGCGATATAAATTGCTGTTCATTAAAATTAAAAGCGATGCTGTAGGAAATAAAAAAAAAATTTGGCACTTTTTTTTTTCGTGCCTCACGAATTCGATAATCAGTTTTGGATTTGATACTTTTAATTATCTGAAAGAATAGCAAGACAAATGTTTATCCCGCATCGTAGAAAGCGTGAAAAAATTAAAGCCGCCGTGCGAGCGATGGTTAGAAAAATAATCGTTAGAATAATCGAAATAATAAATTTGAGAAATTCTTGAGAACGGAAGAATAATCGGAATTTTGGAGAACGGAGATGGTTTACGAGCAACAAGCTGGTCCATATCCAAACCCGACGATCTTGTTGGCTCGAGGGAGGGTGCGAAACGTAGAGAGGGTGAGAACGAAACGAACGAGGGGAGTGAAAAGGGGCCGGTCGGTAGAAGGCTGAGGAAAAGAAGCACGAAATGTCTATAGTCACTTTCTATTTTGGTTACGCGCCCAGAATAGACGCTTCTTCGTTTCTCAATCTCCTGCTCTCGTCAACGCTCGCACTTGCCGAGATCCACACGGCTTGAGATTCTCTCCGTTGTTCCCGCTCTGCAGCAACTCCCGACGCACTAGTATGCCAGAGACTTATTATAACGAGGCCGAAATGGCCGCCCCCTGTGTGCATTACATATTCTGCCAAGGATGTTAGTGTTTAGACGCATTGTGCATCTTGCGAATCTCACTCGTTTCTTACGTTCGTCCAAATTCTCGCTCTTTCTATGCCATTTTTTTTTCTTTTTTATTTTTTTGTTATTGCCATGTCGTTACTGACGTCATTCCGTTGCACGCCACTCACCATTTTGTTACAATCCATGCGCGGCGTGCGGTCAACTCGTCCTTGCAAATCAGCTCAATTTTTTCATTCATTTTCCAACGCAAAGAAAATCTCAAGGAGGAAAAGTTTCGCAAAAGTTTCTTCACCTAAAGTCTGTATCGAACGATTGCGAGATATTTACCGGGAATTCTGTATACGGCAGGGCTCGATCTTGGGAAAGTTTCATACTCGAGTTAAGGGGCTCGATAGATTTTTTTCCAGCACCACACCAGCTAATAAACAACATTCGTTCTCCTTCCATAATCACCACTGAGGTTCGAGGAAACGTCGTTAGGTTTTAGATCTCGTGGCGACGCTCGTCATGTCCATAAAAAACGAGATTTACGATTACGAATTAAGGCTTTTCAATCGTGAATCTAAGGCTCACATTCAGCGAGCAATACTCTTTTTTGAATAAAGCAAAAAAAAATCGTCTTTAGTACTTTCTCAGGGACTGACGTTTTGGCGATTTTATAGTGACGACGAAGGGCTTTTGATTATCAATTCGGCTGCACGCCAGTTTCGCTGGCTATTGCAAATCGGGCCGTTTCTTTCGTACGCAGTCTCCGACACAGAGCACCATTTCACTCGAGCGGCACCTATTTTAATGACGCGGGCGCGCCTTCGAGAAAATGTGAGAGGGACAAATAATATGTCTGCGATTATTTCCTCCCCTCTCTTTCTTTGATTATCTTCGAGAACCTGGTTCAGGGCTGGGAGAAAAGGAAGTTGGAACATCCAGCGTTTCTTCACATCCTGCAATAAGCATGGATTCAAGTTTCGACACTGTACAAATCTCTACAAAACTTTGACGTTGCCGAGAATTATCCTCTCGTGTGCGCTCGCGGTTCTCCAAAGGAACCGTCCTCTGGGAAACAGCGTATTTTTACGCCGCATCCTGTCAACTTCGATACACACTCTTGCTCTTTATTTTCTTCGCTCCTCTCCATCGTACTCCTTCGCTTAATTATCCATTCCCACTGTTTGACAGGAACCATAACCGTTTCCGTTTTATTTATTTATTCGAACCGCGGAATTCTCGTCTTAAGTCGTTGAAGAATACTCAGAGGCAGATTTTACGATCTAACACAATATTTTCTGGACTCGCGCTGTCATGCAAATTTCTACGATCTCGTGATCGTTCTCCTCCACGCTTTGCAAAACTATATTTGAAAGTTTTACGTTACACCAAGTTGTTCGTTTATTCTCTGGGTAATTTTGAAACTATCGTAATCGCGTCGAGCTGTCAAAAAGCAGACGACGTTCGTTCCCTACGCAGCATCGAATCCTCTTTTTCTCCATTTTTAATCGCATCGCGTTATCGATCTTCGATCCAATCATCTCGCTAGTTGATTCGCCGGACAGATTAGATTTATCATCGAATTATTATCTCCAAGCACTTACAAATCGCTGGAAAACTTGCGCTTATTGCAAATCGGCCATTACGATGTTCACCTATTCATTTTCATCATTTCGCAAATCGAAGAGGAATCGTAATTTTTTTTTCTCCGATACTTTAAAAACAAAAATATCGAAATTTTGTTCGTGCTTCTTTCGTAATTGTTGTAATCGCAGAATTTTTATTCATGTTTTTATTTCAGTTCAACTTTGTTGGAAGAATCCTTGGACCTCGGGGTATGACTGCCAAACAATTGGAGCAGGAGACTGGTTGCAAAATCATGGTACGAGGAAAAGGCTCCATGCGAGATAAGAAGAAGGTAAGAAGTCGATATCATCCAACCGAAATGATTTTTACTCCAAAATTCATGCATCTCGGAACTGCTTGAAATTTCAACGGTTTCGATCTGTAAAAAAAAAAAAATCCTAAAGAAAAATCCTTTTCGTTGCTTTGAGATTCGCGACGATAATCGATAGAAAATACGAGAGTGTATTTTTTTTTTCCAATGGGTTTGTTTGCTCCTGACACGTTCTCCAGAACGAGTTTCTCTTATTTTACTGTAAATCCACTGGCGAAGGAAAACATACGGCGATTAAGGCACGGTCCAGCTTGACTCGATGAGAAAAGAAGGACGTACGAGGAATTGACAGAAAAAAAATTGTAGACGGGGAGAGAAAGAGACGAATGTCTCTCGAAGTTGTCGATCCATGTGGTCACTGACTTTTACCATATAACGTTACCTATCAGACTCTCGAAAGATTCTCAACGATCTTTCCTAGAG
>JBAJMU010000005.1:12408854-12423183 GCA_037952995.1 Hyposoter didymator
TCACTAATTGTCCCTGCGATCGTTCCTCGAGAAAATGAAATTGGTTTTCGTTCAATTAGGAACATGAAATAAAGTGGTAATTATTCTTGTAGCATTCTCATCGTACTTGGGAAAATTGAGAAATGATTTTTACACGTTTTCGTCAGACAATTATCGTTTTCAATTATTCTGCGAAAATAATTAGAAGGATGAAAAACGATGACGTCAAATTTCGTAAATAGTCCGCTACTTTTGTTGTCGACGACTTCGCGATGCAGCGACACTTGTTTAAAGATAAAACTGACACTCGACGACGAATGTTTGGGCAGCTGTGCTCGCGAAAACATTTTATTCACGGTCTAAAATCCTCCGATCTTATTTTTCGCACTCGAATTAACTTCGATATACGAAAATTCTCGTAAATCTTTCGCCACAAAAAACGGGCTGCAATCCGCTCGGGTGCATTGCACTCGTAAATTTTCCTTTTTTTTCACTTTCTTTTAACTTTTCAAACGCGATGATGCGTTTAAATAGCGAAAATTCAATTGGCCAGTTTATTTTTTTCATAAATCTTGACTTTTTACAAGCTGCGATTGAAGAAATCACACTTGGGGCTTTTGTAAGTACTCGTCGAAATAAAAGGAGCCTTGTGTTGAACAATTTCCTTCTTTCTTAGTTTTTTTTTCCACATTATTCACCGTTGATGTTGTATTTGAAAAAATATTCCTCACAGTCACTGCCTTGAGCATTTATTCGGCGTTACGCCAAATAATTCGTTTATTTAATTACCAAGATTTATTTTTTATTTAAGCAGAAAAGTTTGGTGTAAAAAAAAAATATTTTTTGCATATATTTTCGTGTCAACACTTCCCACGATACTGACCTGATGATTTAATAATTTTGCTCCTTTTTGCTTCGAAACAGGAGGAACAAAACCGAGGCAAGCCAAATTGGGAACATTTGACAGACGAACTGCATGTTTTACTTACTGTCGAAGACACTGAGAATCGTGCAACCCTCAAACTCGCTCGTGCTGTCGAGGAAGTCAAGAAGCTTCTCGTGCCCGTGGTGAGACAGTTCCAATTATTGCTGTTTATTTTATAATCCCTTAACTTTTCCAGTTATTTGTTTTTTTTTTATCGATCTCCATGGGAGTCTTTTTTATAATTTTCTTGAAATTGATCGTTTTTTTTTTTTAAATAATGACCACAAAGTCTTAACCTCTTGTGAAAAAAATTAAAAGATTAGAAAACTTTGAAAATCGAACGGGAAATCGGAGTCTAATTTTGTCAAGATCCTGACGGTGATGTCGATTGTTAGCAGGCTGATGGCGAGGACGAATTGAAGAAGAGGCAGCTCATGGAGCTGGCAATAATCAACGGCACTTACAGAGACTCTAACACGAAAGTTGCAGCTCAAGCAGGTAATTAGAATAAAATATCGAATGAGCGAAAATAAACATTTATCAATATTCTTCGATTCGAATATCGTGATAATTTCAATATTTCGAAATATAATTAGAAATCAACTCGAAATCGAAAATTCCGATGACGAAAGATAATTGGATAGAAATTTCGAAAAAATTTGAATATTCCTTGGTCTTTATTTCTGAAGATCAAGGGGAAGAATTTTTGGTAAAAGTTCAAGAGCTTTGGTTAATTATTTAAAAAAATGTATTCACTTTCCAACGCACGAAACTTTGGAAAAATTGAGTGAATTCAATGAAAAAATGCTGGATTGTTGAAAATTTTGAAAATATTCGCCATGGAAAGATAAAATGATGGAAAAATGTTGATGGAATAGGAAAATGTGTGTTAATGTCGAAAATTCCGATGACGAAAGATAATTGGAGAGAAATTTCGAAAAAATTTGAATATTCCTTGGTCTTTATTTCTGAAGATCAAGGGGAAGAATTTTTGGTTAAAGTTTAAGAGCTTTGGTTAATTATTTAAAAAAATGTATTTACTTCCCAACACACGAAACTTTGGAAAAATTGAATGAATTCAATTGAAAAATTCTGTATTGTTGAAAATTTTGAAAATATTCGCCATGGAAAGAAAAAATGATGGAAAAACGAAAATTCCCATGACGGAAGATAATTGGAGAGAAATTTCGAAAAAATTTGAATATTCCTTGGACTTTATTTCTGAAGATCAAGGGGAAGAATTTTTGGTAAAAGTTCAAGAGCTTTGGTTAATTATTTAAAAAAATGTATTTACTTTCCAACACACGAAACTTTGGAAAAATTGAATGAAATCAATTAAAAAATTCTGTATTGTTGAAAATTTTGAAAATATTCGCCATGGAAAGAAAAAATGATGGAAAAATGTTGTTGGAATAGGAAAATGTGTGTTAATGTGCGAAAAGGGATAAACCGAGTTCAGCTTAAAGAGTGAGTACAGCGTTTGATATTGCAGCTTGCGACGAGGAATGGAGGCGCGTGGCGCAAGCCGCCGCCGAGTCACAACGTCTTTTACCAGGGCTTGGTACACAAATGCGTACGCAGAATGCACCATTGGGGGCGCCGTTGATCCTGTCACCGCGTATAACAGTACCGACGACGGCAGCGTCTCTGTTGAATGGTTCAGGACCACCAGGATCGTTACTCTCGGCGGGTGATCCACACGGGCTAATTTACACACCGTACGCCGATTACGCCAACTACGCGGCACTAGCCGCATCCCCGTTGCTCACCGAGTACGCCACTGCTGACCATTCTGGTGGGTTGTTTGCTCGCTGACCCTGGGCTCGAGCCCGAGTTCTTTATAACGCTTACACACTTTACGTCATTCAGTACCAACGTTTTCTTTTTTTCACGCCATAGGCTTCCTTCCAAACCGTATCGGACGATTATCACGAATATTCAATTATTATTGACCCTCGTCCTCAAAACGGTCACCTTTCTTTTCGTGATCTTCAGAGTGTAAATCTGGCTCGTTCACTATATTCAAAAAAATTCCAAACCCTTTTTTTTTTTTTCAAATTTTTTTCATCAGAATTATTAGAAATATTATTTCTCATTATTTTTCGTTCGAATAATTGTTTTCTCATGGATTCACCACTTGGTGAACCACCGAGCGACATCGTAGACATTCGAACTTGTACACGAACGATATGACCCTGAAGTTCGCAACGTTGAGTCCCAACGGAAAACACATTTTTTCACAATTATTTGTCCAATTTCGAAAACCAGAACAATTTTCGTATCGATTTTGTTTTTGGACATTGAAAAATTATCGTTTTATTGTTCTGACGAAATATTCAACGAGAATCTTGAGCATTCGCCCATGAAAAAAGGGAATTTCGTTGCGTTCCAACGATGCAAACTTCAACATCGTCATACTTTCTCGNCCAGATTTACCGGATTGGGGTTAATATTATTATTAATATTATTATTACTTTTATAATTGTTATTAGTGGTATTATTATTATTATTAGTAGTAGTATTATTATTTTGCGATTATTGTTTACGTTCGCGATACGCTAGAGCTCGACTCAATCAAAAGGGCGTAGCTCGCCTCCTTTTATCTAAACCGTCTTCCACGTCCAGGCGATTTTACTTTTTTTTCTTTGTTGCAATTTTATTCTTCAGGATTTTTATACGTCATAGTATTTTTCTTATTTCATTAGTTTTTTGGTTTTCTAATCGCAGTCACTTACTAGTCGCATCATTGATCATTTTGCTACGTGAATCATGTCGATACGGATTTTAATCGTATTTTGTGCCCAACGTGTGACGCTATTTTGCACGATCCGAGGTCGAGTTACGTTTCAGGAAAATTGAGATAAAAGGCTGGAACTAAATATTTGATTATTTCGTTATAATTCTACGATTTTCCAATTGCTAGGTCGTGAGATTATTATTTTTTTTTCGTCAAATTTCAACCCGAAGTCTCGTCCAGCCAAACAGTTTCAATTCCGAGATTCGTACACACCTTCACGGTATAGAGTTTTCTCTCATTCGATATACCTCGTGGGAATAATTTCTTCTTTTTTTTTTACCATTACCATTTTTTACTTCCGTCCGTATAATTAGCGTGGCATTCTGATATATTTATTTATTTTATTTAATCTATAGATTTTTGGAGATATTTACCATTTCGCAAGGATCCAACGAAAGTCGTTACCGGTGCTTAAGCCTGAATGNGCTAGAGCTCGACTCAATCAAAAGGGCGCAGCTCGCCTCCTTTTATCTAAACCGTCTTCCACGTCTAGGCGATTTTACTTTTTTTTCTTTGTTGCAATTTTATTCTTCAGGATTTTTATACGTCATAGTATTTTTCTTATTTCATTAGTTTTTTGGTTTTCTAATCGCAGTCACTTACTAGTCGCATCATTGATCATTTTGCTACGTGAATCATGTCGATACGGATTTTAATCGTATTTTGTGCCCAACGTGTGACGCTATTTTGCACGATCCGAGGTCGAGTTACGTTTCAGGAAAATTGAGATAAAAGGCTGGAAATAGATATTTGATTATTTCGTTATAATTCTACGATTTTCCAATTGCTAGGTCGTGAGATTATTATTTTTTTTTCGTCAAATTTCAACCCGAAGTCTCGTCCAGCCAAACAGTTTCAATTCCGAGATTCGTACACACCTTCACGGTATAGAGTTTTCTCTCATTCGATATACCTCGTGGCAATAATTTCTTCTTTTTTTTTTACCATTACCATTTTTTACTTCCGTCCGTATAATTAGCGTGGCATTCTGATATATTTATTTATTTTATTTAATCTATAGATTTTTGGAGATATTTACCATTTCGCAAGGATCCAACGAAAGTCGTTACCGGTGCTTAAGCCTGAATGAAAAAAAAAAAACAAATATATATATAAAAATAGAGAGAAAGAGAAAGGTCATTATAATTCTCATTTGCTTTGATTTACGAAAGATTGAAAAATACGGATGACACATGAGGATGGTAGCACACACATACTAGTCGAAAAGTTTGGTTTAGGGCCCGGTGAAAGTTTGCGCGTTTAACGGCACATCGCTCTCACTCTCTCTCTCTCTTTCTCTTTTTCTTTCTCTGCCTATTAACAAAATTACTTTGACGTTCTTGAATTAGTTATTTTTTTTTGTCGGTTATTTACTCATGCCTCGTCCATGACGAATGCACTTTTGTTTCTAACATTTACATCATCTTTTGTTAATTGGTAACGCGATTTTTTGTTGAGGTACACGAAAAACGTATAAGCGATCGAATAATTATCTAGACTTTGAAATTGCATTTTTTATTTTTTATTTTAGTCGAAATCTTAATGAACTCGGGTTGGGAGCTGTGTGATTCGATTCATAGATAATACATACGCGTTTACCTGTCTCATTGAGACACACTAAACGCCTATGTATCCTCTATGCATAGAGTGTATAATGAATAATGTTTTGAAAAGACTATTTAAAGTGGCATGGTAACAAAGTTAGTTGAACTATATTTTCAGCAATACGTCGCGCATCACACAATTGGCAGTGGGATAACACAAGAAAAAGCCCGTATTCTCCGCGATAACGCAAAAGTATTCCCGTTATCCTTCACCGTAATGCAATTTATACGCAATTATAAATAGAAGCATGCGCGATCCGCATACTTAACAATAACATTAAGTAACGTTGTTCATCACTTTTTATTTGTTTCTCATTATTTTTATTTTTTTATTTTTCTTTTTTTTAATCGTTTTTTTTTTTTTGACAATACCAAACGGAAATATACTCTCTCTCTACATATTTATGTGAATACGTATGCGGCTCTCAGGAGCATCAAAACGCGATTGCGAAAAATTCAGTCGTATGTGTGCGTGGCACATTTTCGTGCATTGTTCGATGCAATAATCAAAGGCCATTCGTTGTTTGTAGTCTCTAAACTCGTGCATACACATTTATACATAGATTTATATATTATATATATATATATACGTTCATATTATTTACACGCAGATACATATATATTTATATTTATTGAAAGAAGCAGGTTAGCGAATTTTCGAATTTTAGCTCACGCAGATATTTTCAACGTCACGCTTTTCTTTCTGTTGATTTATTTGGAATTTCGAAAGATTTCGAATTATTTAGTCAGATCGAAAATCCTTTCAAGATTTGTCACCTTTCATTTTTGTTTCTTTCATTACGTACTAATCTGTCACTAAAAAATACTCGATTTTTCATTTAGTTTTGTTATTATTGTTTATTTATTATACGGTGATGGCTCGTCAATGAAATTTTTCGTACTTTCGCATTTTTATTCGCGATTAACTTTCATTATTGGATTTTTTTTCGTTTTTCGATCATTAGCGTCTAACGCGAAAACATTAAATTAATTATTATGACTTGACACTACAAAGTAATCTACTAGAATCTCCAACGGATATCCCTAGGGTCGGTCAAAAATGCAAAACTTAAAAATTGGAAATTTGAAAGGAATTACTAACACGGAATAAAACCAGCTCGGCCCATGCTCTCGTGTTTTTTTTTCTTCTCACTGCTTAAAATGAAGGAAATAGCGCAGTCGATACCAAAAGATTCGAGATAATTGATCGATTTATCGCTCGCGTCCCCGGCTTTATTCGAAATGTCGCTCGATTTTTTGGAG
Source organism: Hyposoter didymator (assembly GCA_037952995.1). Taxonomy (NCBI): domain Eukaryota; kingdom Metazoa; phylum Arthropoda; class Insecta; order Hymenoptera; family Ichneumonidae; genus Hyposoter; species Hyposoter didymator. The sequence continues at coordinate 12,415,423 of JBAJMU010000005.1, forward strand.
ACAATTAAACAAACTAGAACTTTCAATTATAACCAAGAGGCAGAGATAATTGCACATTTTTTTGAATCGCTCCTTTTAATCCGACAGATAACTACGAGGATACATCTCAAAGTGTTCATTATGTGGTTCTGCACAACTGCTGGCGCTACTGGGACGACTTTTCGGTCTATACCTTAGTCCGGATAACGTAGCACTGCGCGCGACCAAACACAAAGAGTAAAAATTAAGAAAATGTTTCACAAAATCCAAAATCATAGGCAACTTTTTTTTTCACAACCGATTTCGATCTTGCTGCTCGGGTTTCGAAGACCTACGTGGCTCACGAGCTCCAACTGATTCGAGAAAAATTAGGCCTCACTCTCAACTATTTACAAACGTAACACTTCGGGATGTTTCCTTGTCAGTTTTTTTTGTTTTTCAGACTTTGTCACATTCTGATTACAATCTTTCCATTTTTCCTCCTTTTTTTTTCTCTCTCTCTCCTTGTCGACTAACTTTTGCCGGTGATAGGTAGGCGTAGGCTTTTCTAGACAGACACTAGGTGTATAGGGAAAGTTTATAAAAGAAAATAAATAAATTGAAAGAAAGAAAAGAAAACTATACCCAGGGACCAAAACAACTGCGTTTTCAGGACTGATGGTTCTAGCGTATACTTGTAGGTGTTTTAAGGCCTGCCGAAGATTGCACGTTGAATCAGATCCAAATAATCATCGCGTACGTGCTCGTAGAAAATGAAAAATTCGATATTTTTTGCTTGAAACTTGAAGAAGAAAAAACAAAAAGAAGATTTTTGGTTGTAGAATAATTATCACTGCGTGACGTCGTAGCTTAGGGTCTCTTTCCAACGTTCAATCTTCGGAGGAACATTGAATTTATGCTATTACCGGAATCATGTACATTATTTTATATTATTTTATATCGATTATTTAATTTTATTTTTATAGAGAGATTTTAGCCATATTTATGCGTTGTGTTGATGAAACAAATGAGGAAAAACGAGAAGAAAAAACACAAGGATATGAAAACCGCGCACAATCGTAGCTCTTAATTGTAATACTCATTGTTATTTTATTTCATTTTCTATATTTTTTTTCTTCTGACTTCGAATGTGCCTGAGGGCTCGGCACATTTTTTTACGTATTACAATCTCGAAATTATCTCTCTTGGTGTCTATATGAGAATCGTCAATACGAGAGACAACAATGAGACACGTTACGCAGTCATGTTTGAGCGAAAAATTGAAACCCCGTGGGGAATTTTCACGATTATCAAAATTAGGCTCTCGCGTACGTCTCAAAATTCTGTTTGTCGTGTCTCCAAACTTTGTATTACAACTCGTTAATGTGTTACCGCAATTTGGCGTTAAAAATGTACGACTGAAAATCATCAATGCAGGCGAAAAAGTCACAAAATCAAGATTTTCTAATTAAAGATAAAATTAGTCTATTCAATTTGCTAAATTCGGAACATATTCACGCGTGTGCCATTTCTACGGGGCGTGAGTTGCGGGGGATACAATCGCGAGCTATTTCTCCAAGTCTCAGTTTTTGCTCGTTCTTTGAAATATAAAAATTTGACAATTTCGATCAACCGACTGCCTTGGTTTTTCTTGCAAAACAGCAATTGTCCCGCAACTTACGCTCGGTAACCAAATCAAGGAACAAAAAAACGAACTTATTTCTCTTCTCTCTGTGTCATCTGAATAATTAATATACATTGTTTAATTTAAGCAAAAAAAAAAAAACGTGAAATTGTTAAATTTAGCGTCAGAGAAAGGAGAGTAGTGGGATTTGGCAACGGCTATGGAATGTCAGGAAAATATTTCAAGAGAGTACGATTACTCACATTTCTATGTTGGCGAACAGGTGCAGCGGCCGCTGCGAAGCAGCGTAGGCACCTGGGTCAGATTCGCGAGCACCCTTATCAAAGGGCCGGTGCACTCTCGTGAATACAGAGATTACGAGTCGCGGAAAGGTTAGTTGTGCCTTCATTTATCAATATCACTGTATTCGTATATATATATATTTACATATAAAAGTTTTTTTATATGTACATAAATATATAATTTTTATGTACATCACATATTTTTTACTCATTTACTTTTTCTTTTTACGAATCATCGTATCTGTATCGCTTATCAATGTATGAAAGAGCCAGTTGGCTCAGTTTCTGTCATTTTTGTGCAAGAAACAAGCAAGCTGGTTCGACACTTGCGTACCTGACGAAAGAATCCTCCATTTAGAATGCAGTAATTGTTGCAATTATCCGATTAAATATAAATTCATTAAGGTATAACTATCGCAGAATGGGTTGATTTAGGATTTTCTTGAAATTTAGTGTAAATATTCTTGACATTAAAACGAACAACTTTCCTATGAGACGAAACATTTTCTGCCGTCTAGAATTTGAGATATTTCATTTCCAATTTTATATTTTTCCCATCTAAACGCATGTAAATTGAAGTGACGTTTCGTTAAAAAAGTTGCAAGAAAAAACAAAAGAAACGCGACTTCAATTTACATGCGTTTAGATGGGAAAAATATAAAATTGGAAATGAAATATCTCAAATTCTAGACGGCAGAAAATGTTTCGTCTCATAGGAAAGTTGTTCGTTTTAATGTCAAGAATATTTACACTAAATTTCAAGAAAATCCTAAATCAACCCATTCTGCGATAGTTATACCTTAAACTTGAACGACGTTTTTCGGAAATATCATTTTCAGCTTTTCCAAAATTTTGTTCAATTCGTTTATAATTTTCTCATCACTATTCCTGAATGCATGCAACGTACATTGGGAAAGCGAAGAATTTTACGAGATTTGGAAGAAAAAAAAGTGTCTTCCTTCGATGGGAAGATGAAAAATGAATAAAGCAGCAAAATCAAACTCTAGGGAAATCAGATATGAAGGAATTTTGACAAATTAATGTTTCATTGGTTTTTTTTGTTTCTTTTCAATATTTGTATGTATACTCTGGCGCAACTCCCCCGCTCTTAGGCCTAAGCTGCAGTTTATTATGCAGGATGTATGTGAAACGTTGTTGAGATTGAGATTATTCGTATTTCATTTGTTTATCATTCTATTTATACATAGATAGATATATTTTTGTTTGTGCCACTGTTTATAATTGTACGGTTGAGCACACGGTGAGGGTGCGCACCTACCCACATCGTAGATGAAATAGAAGACGAAAAGAACGACGATAAAATACATATTTGTTTTTCAATTGTAAAATTTGTACTGGAAGCACTGCTGCCCGTCCGGAAATAAAAGTACCTCGTCGTGTCTCGTGTGCACACGAATGCATACGTAATTGCCAAGTATCAGGGAAGATTTTCATGAAATTTCAAAGTCCAACGGATTAGGGGCAGTGTGGTGTTGGCGCCCGAAAAACAAAAACAAAAACAAAAGAATTTTCAAGGAACTTGAACAATTGAGCAACTGGTGCATCATGATTTCGACACGATTCTAAATCCAATTTTTTGTTTTTTATTATTTAATTCATTTTTTTCTATTTTTATTATCGAGATAAAAGAAATAATAGGAACGACAAATTTCCAGGACATTGTATACGTATTTAGCATTTTTGTTCATTTTCTTTGATCGTTTGGCGACTTGTGCCTGTGGAACACTTATCGAATTTCCATTTGAACTGTATATAAATTTATATACAATAAATCTATATATTTATATCATTATTATATATTATTATTATTATGATTTCAATAAATATTTATACAAAGAAAACAATAAACGAAGAAGAAGGCAAGCATTTTTTTTATTACGAATAAATTGCAGGGGTGGTAACGCGGGTGGCGACGTGAAGATTTATTCCTTTTTTTCGTGTCTCAGACATTATTGATTTAACAAATCGACGAGACCCAGATCGATCGTTGTTATAGCGATGAAAATGAATTATTACAAAAATCTTGAGATTATCAAATTTTTGTAAATTTTAGTTTTTCGATATATTTCCGAGCAACGATGATTTTTTGGGAAGAACATTAAAGTCGAACGATCTGTCTCATCGTCGATGGTTAAACAAGCAACCTGAACAATTTGAACGAAAAAAAACGAATCGAAAATGAAATAATGGTCGCGGGCGAAAGACGTTTCAAACGGCGCTAATAAACAAACAAATCGCTGCCTCAAAAGCTGACGTCCCACCCTCTTTTTCACGTATTATCACTAACATTCTTTCGTAATAATAATAATGATTATTTTCTCTATGTTGACACCCGTATCATGGACGCAATTAATTTGTTCTCGATTAATGAATTTATCTTTATTTTCAATTTTTGTTTTCTACATCATATTTTTCTTCTTCTCATCCATCATATTCAATCTGCACCAAAAAAAGCGCACCATCTTTTTTTATTATTTTTATCGAACTAACAAAAATGCTCCACATGGCCAAGTTGACACTAACGTCTATACATTTATTATTTTTATCATTTTTTTCTTCTCATTTTGACTGTCACGTAATACAATGATATTCATTTATTTATTTATTTATTTATTTATCCATACGCTTAATGAAATGCCTGGAATTGTATGAATAGAACTGTCCTAAATGGCACGTGCCTAACTCAATGAGCCTTTGACAACACCTGCTGGCTAATGGGATATTAATAATTTTATTATTCATTATTCGTAATTTATTGAATTTATTGAAAATATTAATACGAGAGCAATATAAAAATGACAAGCCACATAACTGTGCATTATTTAGGTCTTAGAAAAATACAATGTCACTCACTTAGCACTGCTATGTCGGTGGCAGGTGCACACCCAAGCTGCCTCTAAAATCGGTGGATTATTCGGAACAAACGGGGTTTCCTTTTTTTATTCTCACTACTCGCCAATGGCAATAACTGTATGCATAACAATCGAGCCAAGAAAACAAAACAAGGTTCAATGATCTCATGCATAAAATGCTACCAATGGGCAAAATTCGAGCCTGCCAAAAAAAAAAAAACAAGACAACGTTACGTTCTAATTTCAACGTTCAATCATTTATTTAATGACTTTTTAAAAAATCTTAATCTCTCACTTCCAATAGTAAAAACCTAAACTTTTAATAATCTCGACATAACATCTTTCACGATTGCTAGACAATTTGTTTATTACTCTTAGTCTCTTTTTGCCTGTCCTATGTGCGGGGAGGGTAACACGAGCCATATATACAATTTAAATATTTATGTATACAAATATTTAAACATTTAATTTAGATTTTATTTATAATAATGTTTCTTTATATAGCTGTTTGTAAAAAAAAAAGAAAACAAAAAAAAACAAGAACATTTATTTTTCACGTTCGTCATATTTTAATCGTATACATAAAAAAAAAGCTGCTTCCAATTTCATTTTGTTTTACTATTTTGTTGAACTCTTTTTTTATCGATTCTCGAACGTGTAAAGCAATGCATTTAATGTTGGCGGTACCAAGTAGAACAAAAAATGTCGAAACTCGACACGCTCTCTCATACGATCTAACGATAAATTTTCAATCTTATTTCTCATTAACATTATTCGTCCTTTTATGTGCAACAATCGAGCAGACTGCTAATTCGTAGCAACGAATTTTCGATAAAACGCATTGCTTTTCACTAACTCAATTTTTTAAAAAAATTATAAAATACAATAGTTTTATTAATAATATTTAACGTCGATCAGTCATAATCAAAAAAACACTAACAAAACTGTTTTTTTTTTCTTTTTCTTCTTGTTAACCCTGGTTGTCCATGGCCTGTAGGCTTGGAGTGCTAACAATGGAATCCACTCGCCCCGTGCTAACACCTGGACTCTGGAACAGCATCCGCGTATGGTTCACCAGTCTGAAGCCGAGCGTCTTCGCCGTCCGCGTCACCAGCCCCCTGTTCGTCACAAGCTTATTATCCATCCTTATTTTCTTCTTTTCTCTCTCCTCTCTCTTTCTTTCCCTCTCAATTATCCCGCATCATCAAAATGTCCGAAGGATTGTACTTTAGTTTTTTTTTCTGTTTTTCTTATTTTTCAGGATTTTCTAATTTTTTTTTGTTTTCGTTCCACAACGTTAATGCGAAACTTTGATATTTCGTGGGCCAACGTGCGTTGCACGAAAGAGAAAAAAAAACCTAAAAATTGCGAGTCCATATGTAAATACAAATTTTTTTTCTTTTTCTTTCTTCAATCACACTTTAATTTTTCTCTTCGTTATCGCGGTTCTCTCTTGGTACTTATCTCACAATGCAACAGCTTCAACGTTATTCGTTAGCCATTGGACCAGTGCAACCTTTGGGACATTATTTTCTTTTCGATCCTGCGAGTATTAGAATTTTTTGTTGTTGTTTTCAATATAGAAAAACAAAACAGAAAGATAAGAAATAATTGTTATTATTGTAAGGCGATAACTGTGCAAGGTAGTTTTCAATGGAAAGCATCGTTTTGTCTTATAATCGCAAGACTATGATCGAGAGCTCCCCTCTCCCACGACGACCACCAGATTGTTATCACTACTGGCGATTATGAGGTATTTCATTAAGTTTACTAGTTTGTAGTTACGAGTTGCGAGTAATTTTTGTTTTTCGACGTCTCGAGATAATTAGCAATATGCATTTCTGAAACTCTTTCTCTTTCTGACTCTTTCCTTTTTTCCTTCTTCCTCCGAATCTTTCTCTTATTTCAACCGAAAATAAGTATGAACTTATTTTTCCTATTTTTTCGGCTAATTACTGCGTAGAATAATAATTATGTTACGAATACATGTCTCTTCGGCGTAAGATTCGAATTGGAATCTCTGGTCGTTGAGCGACAGAATATAAACGTGCAATAAATCGCCAAAATTCAAAGTCGCGAACCATGATCGATAAACGATCGAAAATCGCGTGAATTTTCTCTATTGTAGAAAAAAAAAAAAAAAACAGAAAAAAAAACAAAAAATCTCGATGTGAAGAGCAAGAAGAAATTATTTCGAAATATTAACACAGAGATATATGAAGAATTTCTATTAAGCAGATATAACAGAAAATAAATCGTTGATCTTTAATGAATTATTACGTTTAGTAGTGAAAGAGTAAAAAAAAAAAAAAAAATAATAGCTCGAATTTGTCGACGTTACGATTCGTAACGAGCTCGAAAAAAATAAAACAATAGAAACAAATAAAAATAAAAGGATATTTATCTATGTTGTTGAGACTTGTCACTGCGAAATTATTAATTTTTTCAAGTTACACAGTTTTAATGAAAAATTTGTACGTCATTCGTCTCACGAGTGGAGAGTGCAGAGCAATTCCGTGAGAGATTGATTTACTTAAATGTTGATTGAACAAACAAAAATCGTACAGAAAATATACAACACATTGACGTTATAGAAAATAGGAAGGAAATACACGAGAAAAAAGAAAAGGAATCATCGATTATCAACGACAGCAACATCAAATGGAAACTAGCACTTTGTTAGAATTTTTAGATCTGCCATATATATGTGACTATAAGAATTTTAGTTGTATGTTATATATCTGTACAATAATTAGACGTGGAAACAACCGTAACCATCATAGTTTATCATCAATATTAATTATTAATTAGTAACGTTTATTTTTTCTCTGCGGATACGCGCAATTCATTATTTTCAATTTAAGGTATAACTATCGCAGAATGGGTTGATTTAGGATTTTCTTGAAATTTAGTGTAAATATTCTTGACATTAAAACGAACAACTTTCCTATGAGACGAAACATTTTCTGCCGTCTAGAATTTGAGATATTTCATTTCCAATTTT
>JBAJMU010000005.1:12423447-12496168 GCA_037952995.1 Hyposoter didymator
AAAAAAACAAAAAAAAAAACATGCAAAAAAAAACCTAACTACTTACCTGGTCTCCTGAAAGAAAAAAAAGGAAAAAAAAAAAAAACAAAAAAAAAAAGAAGTAAACAAATGCATACGAAATAAGCATCTCCGTGCATAACAGAGTGATCTGCAATTTACTTAAGTTTATTCACTTTGAATGATATTTTATTATTGTACGTAGCTGTTACAAGTATAAAAGATGATTATATAAATTAATATACATTATTGAATATAAAACGCGCGGAATATGGACTCGAATTTGTCACAATATGTCAATCAATCAATGAGAATATCAATGAGCCAGGATTTCACGAGTTTTTAACTGTATTCTGCTTGGACAGATACTCACGTTTCTCCGTCGCGCACTCGACACGTTCGCCATTATACAAACAAATAATTATCGTTAACAAAATTATTACTTTCTCAGTCAACGAGCAATTGGTACGGAATTACTGTCATTTTTTTCTTCTGTCGATATTTCGAGCGAAATAAGGTTCGAAATACGTGATCGAAATGCAAATATCAAACTCCTCGTGCCTCAGAATTTTCATGCAGGATATTTAGGTGGCAATGTTTTATTTGCAATGAACAATTCATCGTATGATTAGACGAAATAAAAACCTTTATTCTTCTTCTTCTTCTTCTTCTCACTTTTGCTATACCAATCACAGCAAAGATCTGATTACGGAGTTACAGTACTTCTTAAAACTATAAAAGCCACTAATTAAATTGAATGTGTAGATACAAAATATATGTAAATGCAATATTTCATCACGAGTGACTTACGACATGAATCATTGAAAACCCTTACCACGCACACACTATCACAATAACGCGTTGATGCATTAAGTACAAAAAAATTAATAAAAACTTTGCACGCGAGTCGATCTCGAAAAAGACTAGCAAAATATTCGACGAACAGCTCATTCGTTCGATCAATCCCCGACGATTGTTTATAATCCGATTCATTAGTTGATTTTCAAACTCGTCCGTCAGACAGAAATGAAATGGTTGAGAAATTTGTATTTAAGATAAAAAAGAACAGGAAATATTTATCATGAAGCTGCACTCGGATTTTCATAAAATTTTGGAATGTATTTTTTTCACGCCAAAATTACACCACCAATGCGACAAGGTTTCTCCTTATTTTTCACGAATCATGTTTAATTCGGTCCATCAATTTTTTCGACGTTTCCATTTCATCGGACAATATAAACGTACAAAAATTTACATATGTTTAATATATACGTGTTGTTTAAGGCTGGAATGTGTTTTCCACAGGTGCCACCAATCGCAAACATAGATGTCGATCTATACACATGTGTAGGATAGAACGCTTGATAAATCCTACGTTTCGATTTTGCGAACGATAGAGACATATTTTTAATACTCTTGTTACACTGCAACCGTTCAACACCTAGATTATTATTATTATTATTATTTAGAAATATAAAAATTACATGAAAAATCAATCTGATTGTTATTTATTTATTCCCATTCATATGAAGATATTATGTACAATAATTGAGGAAGAATGGTTCCTGGGCTCGCACCCATTTGAGTTCTTTTCCAAACAGTGGAAAATTCGGTGGGTTTATCATCCTGCAACGTTTTGCACCACTCTACGATGTATTCATCAAGTATTTGGTGTGATTTGTCTTTTGCCTTGGATGTTTTTACAAGTTTTTCTAGTTCCAAAGACTCTTTACATAATTTGTAAAATGAATTTTCTGACATTTAGGTCAGAGCTGGAAGCATCATCCATTTTTGTCTAACATCGTTGGGATCGCACTTTGCTAATGTCGGTTCTTTCACACCGTCCGATCGAGCTGTCGACAGACAATGATTCGAACTCGGGTGTCTCAGCATCTTCATCTGTAATTGCGGTAGGAGATCCATAGAAATTTTTTTATTTCGAGAATAAAAGAGAAATGTTGAATTCTTGAGAATGAGTCGTTGAAAATTTGGTTTTCATCGTTGGAAGATAATGAGAAAATTGGGGATTTTGAACTTACGTCTCTGTCGTAACTCCATGCTTGATTTACTCCCAAACCGTGGCATCTCAATAGTTTTACCGGAAACATCGGTCCCACTCCGTCCAAGCACGAATTGTGGCCGGTTAGTAGCTCGTTCATTTTTGTATACATGAAGATCTGGAAAGCCAGAATTTATTCATTTTTTTGCTTGGATTCCATGGGGGAACATGGAAATTGAAATTTGAAGAAAAAAAAATCGTGAGGAATTTTTTCTCCTATTTTGCCATCCAAAGATGCAAGTTCTAATGTCATAATTAACAACATTTTTGTTTACCTGACTAGTTGAAATGTTATGGCACGGATAGAGTCCCACGTTCCCGCCAGGTGGTCTCTGCATCGTGTCCAAACATTCGCCGGTTCCCATGTTTCGAAGCGCACCGAAATAATTCCGATCAATCGGCAAAGGTGCTTCGGGGAAGATATTCTCTAAATACCATGCAAAACTCTTGCATTTAAGGTCTTTGCGGAGTTTCACTCGTTCGGAAATATCTCCTAAGGAAATGTTTCGTGCATCTGGAAAAGATCGATGGTATGAAAGTTCTATGAATCTTGTATAGTACTAAATACAGTCGTAAACTATACATTCAACGAAATTCAATCGGTAGGAGAGAAACAAGTCTGAAAAGTAGTCAAGGCTTGTCTCCATACGCCGCATAGTTATTTTCGAGCGATAATCACGTTTGTTTAAACAATCTTAACCAGTAACGTGCTCGATTTCTTGTTGTTTAATTAATGCGTGCCTTCAAAAGATTTGGTGGATTTGTGTCAAACGTTATCAAAAGATCCAGCGATATTTCAGATGTAAACACGGTCATTGTATATTCGTTCCAAAAATACTGCGATAACTTTATTTCAGCGAAAAATATAATAAAAAGCCCCATCGGAAAAATTAAACTGAAGGAATTTATAAAAATTCGATTTAAAAACGAAATTCCGGTGAAAAGTCCATCTTTTAATTTGCGGGTCTAGCCGCTAACCTGGATGCAGGGCGAAGTAAACGTCTTTCCATTCGTCCATCCAGACTTCGGCTACCCTGACTGCGTTGTTCCTTATAACCTCGTTGATACCACCAGGGAATGTATAAGGGCCCTTCTTACGAAAGACATGACCGACATGCGAGCATCGAATCATTTCCAAAACTCCACCGCACTGCCATATCTGCAAAAATATATTCTCACGTTTTTTCTTCGACCGCAATTGATGGAATTTCTGCTCGATCCTTCTCGAAGAAGAGGTCAACAAAATTGGACTTACTCTGAAGCTCATTTCCATATTTTCGCTACCCCAAATCTTCATGCCTTCATCATAGGCTCCTGATTCGTAAAAATAATCTCTATCGATGGAGAACAGACCACCGATCATTGTGGGTGTTCGAAGCGGCGCTGTAGGATCACTCTTTATTCGATCTTTTTCTCTTTGAGGAACAGGGACCCTGAAGATGACCAAAATACAATAAAAATGCATTGTTCAATGTGATCTAATTAAATTAATGATTACAGATTTCTGAGAGCCAATAATTTTGAGAAAAAATAAATACGATTTTATAATTATTTATTTTGTAATTATTTGTATTAATTATTATTTTCTGCTGTTACCAGCGAAATTCGATTTGCCACGAGAATCCACCCCACTGCGAACAGTCACCTGCAGTGAATTTGAACGTATCGGCATTTATGTCCTCAACGTTTGGAATGACGACCGTCCTCCGGTTTTCTGCTATTCTCGCGAGGAGTGGTTCCAGCCATCCCTCTGCACACTCGCAGTGAGCATCGAGAAACGTTATAACCTGGCCCGTTACATGTTTGGCTCCTAATAAACGAGCTCTTGTCAATCCCGCACGGGTTCCGGTACGGAACACGTAAGTTGGCACCGGAAGCGTTTTGACGTAATCCTCCAGTCTCTGTTTCAAATGTTCTGTGGAGATATTGCGTTTTCATACAATCACCGTGCGAGTATATTGCTAAAGGCAATTTCACAAAAGATTTCGTTTACGTTTTCGTACTGAAGACGCCGAAACGTGTTATTCCCTGAAGTTTTCAATTATTCATCAATTTTGGAGTCAATTATCTTCAAGATGTTCATTTTGTTTTATTTTTTCAATTCAGGCATGAAATAATTGAGAAGCTTTCAAGGAATTTTGTGAATTTCAGGGATTTAAAAAAACTCACCTTGTTCACTGTCGTCATCGACGAGAATAATCTCTTTGAGGAGAATCCTCGGTGAGCGATTAATAACCGACCAAACAGTTCGGAGTAAAGTGCTCCAGGCTTCATTGTGAAAAACAATGACGATACTTGTATCGGGCAGATATTTGGGGAGTTTTTGAGATTTGCATGCTTCGCTCCTGACGTCTTTTAAGGAACGATTCAACGCTATCATGTCGCTGACAAACAAATTGAATTGATTCACCTCGAAGAGTTTCCTCACATTGTTTTCGTCCTCGGGCCTAGTGTGTACTCCTGTGCCCATTTCACCTGGACTGTTTTTGTTTTCTCTAACAGGTCGTGCGGGTCGCCAACGATGTAGTTCTCCTTCAGAATAATTCTTCAAACCCGTATTTTCCGGTTGTATTGTTTCTTCGACGCTTTCCGAATGTTGACGTTTCTCTCTCAGAAACGGTTCTCTATCGTGACCGCAATTATAATCCGTACCTTGTAAACCCGCCGTATATAACTTCATGAGCAACACAGCAGTAACCACCATAAACCAGACATGAAGAAGCAAAATCAGCAACAACAGTACGCGAGCAGAGTAACTACGATTTTTCGAGTAAAGCATTTTATAACGTGTACCACGTTACAGTCACGTTGTTCCAAGTGACAGTGCGTTCGGAGGTGGCTAATTATTGGCTTTATAAACTACACTTATATGCACTTGTCTGCTCCCTTTCTCTTTTTCGTTTTAATCAAAAAGCATTTCGTGATAGACTTTCTTTGGTGCTTATGAATATCAATTGCGATATCGAATATCTCAAAGAGTCATAACGTCACGTTTAAACTGTTTAGCACGTAGAATCGACTTTCAATCTCGAGATTTTAAGGTATTCACAACCTCACCGAAGCTAGAACAGTGAAAAATTCCGTAAGTAAGAAGAAGGGTTCGGTACCTGTACTTGTCTTGAATTTTTTTCGAAGGCACACGCGTGCTGTTTTTTGCACTGATATATTTTATTTGAAAAACAACGTGTTATGAGTGAGAATATCAATGAGGCAGGGTTCGACGAGTTTCACTGTACTTTGCTTGGAAAGGTAATCATCGTTCTTCGTCGCGCACTCGACACGTTCGCCATTATACAAACAAAATAATTATCGCCAACAAAATTATTACTTTCTCAGTCAACGAGCAATTGGTACAGAATTACTGTCATTTTTTTCTTCTGTCGATATTTCGAGCGAAATAAGGTTCGAAATACGTGATCGAAATGCAAATATCAAACTCCTCGTGCCCTAGAATTATCATGCAGGATATTTAGGTGGCAATGTTTTATTTGCAATGAACAATTCATCGTATGATTAGACGAAATAAAACCTTTATTCTTCTTCTTCTTCTTCTCACTTTTGCTATACCAATCACAGCAAAGATCTGATTACGGAGTTACAGTACTTCTTAAAACTATAAAGCCACTAATTAAATTGAATGTGTAGATACAAAATATATGTAAATGCAATATTTCATCACGAGTGACTTACGACATGAATCATTGAAAACCCTTACCACGCACACACCATCACAATAACGCGTTAATGCATTAAGTACAAAAAAATTAATAAAAACTTTGCACGCGAGTCGATCTCGAAAAAGACTCTAAAATATTTTACGAACAGCTCATTCGTTCGATCAATCCCCGACGATTATTTATAATTCGATTCATTAGTTGATTTTCAAACTTGTCCGTCAAGAAGAAAACAGAAAAAATTGATCATGAACCAGATGCACTTGGATTTTATAACATTTCCGAGTTTTATGTATTTTTTACACGCCGAAATTACGCCACCAATATATGCAACAAGGTCTTTCGTTATTTTCGATGATTCATATAAAATTGCATTCAACCAAATTTTTATTGTTTCAATTTCATCAGACAACCTCACCATACAAAAATTTACGAACATTAATTTTTTTTTCATATTGCCCTTCGCTTTTTTATAATTCGGAAATTCGGTGGGTTTACCATCCTGGAACATTTTGAACCGCTCTACGATGTATTCACCAAGTATTCGGTGTGATTTGTCTTTTGCCTTGGATGTTTTTACAAGTTTTTCTAGTTCCAAAGACTCTTTACATAATTTGTAAAACGAATTTTCTGACATTTAGGTCAGACTTTCAGTTCTGACCTAATCATCCATTTTTGTCTAACATCGTTGGAATCGCACTTTGCTAATGTCGGTTCTTTCACACCGTCCGATCGAGCTGTCGACAGACAGTGATTCGAGATCGTGTGCCTTATCATCTTTATCTGTAATTGCAGTGGACACGTTGTTAGGAATTTCTCATTTTTAAAAGACAATGGAAAATATTCAATTTTTGAGAATCAGTTGCTAATAGTTTAGTTTTCACGGTTGGAAAAAATAGAGAAACTTCGCAAAATCGAACTCACGTTCTTGTCGTAACTCCATGCTTGATTTCCGCCCATGTTGTGGCATTCCCATAATTTTACAGGCTGTTTCGGCCCCACTCCGTCCAAGCACATATAACTTATGAATAGCTGCTTTTGTTTTGTATACATGAATCTCTGGAAAACAAGAATTGAGTGATTTTTTTTTCTTCAACTCTATCCGGGAACATGAAAATTGAGGGTTAGAAAAATATTCGTGAAAAACTTTCAAGTCTTTGAATCTCAGTCCAGAACATTTTTTTTTACCTGATACGGATTTCGATTTGATTTAAAGTAACATTTTTTTTACCTGATTAGATGAAATGTTATGGCATGGATAGAGACCTATGTTCCCGCCATTTGACCTCCCCATCGTGTCCAAACACTCGTGGGTTCCCATGTTTTGAAGCGCACCCATATAACTCCGTTCAATCGGCACAGGTGCTTCCGGGTAGCCATTTTCTAGATACCATGCGAAACTCTTGCATTTAAGGTCTTTGCGGAGTTTCACTCGTTCAGAAATATCTCCTATGGAAATATTTCGTGCTTCTGGAAAAGGTGGATGGTGCAAAAGTTTTATGAATTTTCTATAGCACTGAATGGAGTCGTAAACTATATATTCAAGGAAATTCAATCGGTAGGAAAGAAACAAGTCTGAAAAGTAGTCAAGGCTCGTTGCCATAGGCGACAATTATAGTTATTTTTAATAAATGTAACGACTAACTTGGTTTCAGGGCGAAGAAAATGTCTTTCCATTCGTCCATCCAGACTTCGGCTACCCTGGCTGCGTTGTATAATACAGTCTTCTCGAGACCACCAGGGAATGTATACGGGCGCTGGCCACAAAAAACATGAGCAACATGCGAGCATGGACTTAATTCCAAAATTCCACCGCACTGCCATATCTGAAGAAAAAAATTGGTTTTTTTGTGTGACCACAATTGATCGAAGAAAACAAAATTTCCCATGGTTTTTGGAAAATGCCGGACTTGAAAATATTCACCGAAATTTAAAATCGTTGCCTCACAGGGAAACGGGTTATGAGAGAAAAATCTCATATTACATTTGATTGGACTTACTCTGAAGCTCATTTCGATATTCTCGCTACCCCAAATCTTCATTCCCTCATCATAGGCTCCCACTTCGTAAAAATAATCTCTATCGATGGAGAACAGACCGCCGATCATTGTGGGTGTTCGAAGTGGCGCTGTGGGATCACCCTTTGTTCGATCTGCTTCTCGTTTCGGAATTGAGATCCTGAAGATGATCGATGCAATAAATATTCAATGTTTACTGTGATCTAATTAAATTAATTATGTAGATAATATTGAGAAGAAATAATCACAATTTTGTGTAACGATCAGACAAACCTTCGCTGCTGGAAAAAAATTCGTAATCATTTCGTATTAATTATCATTTTCTGATTTACCACCAAAATTGAATGTCCCACGTGAATCCGGCAAACTGCGAATTTACCACCAAAATTGAATGTCCCACGTGAATCCGGCAAACTGCGAATAATCAGCCCGAACAAATTCGAATGTATCATGATTTATGCTCCCAACGGTTGGAATGACGACCGCCCTCCGGTTTTCCGCTATTCTCGCGAGGAGTGGTTCCAGCCATCCCTCTGCACACTCGCAGTGAGCATCCAGAAACGTTATAACCTGGCCCGTTACATGTTTCGCTCCTAATAAACGAGCTTTTGTCAATCCCACACGGGTTCCGGTACGGAACACGTAAGTTGGCACCGGAAGCGTTTTGACGTAATCCTCCAGTCTCTGTTTCAAATGTTCTGTGGAGATGTTGCGTTTTCATACAATCACCGTGCGAGTATATTGCTAACGGCAATTTCACAAAAGATTTCGTTTACGTTTTCGTACTGAAGACGCCGCAACGTGTTATTTCCTGAAGTTTTCAATTATTCATCAATTTTGGAGTCAATTATCTTCAAGATGTTCATTTTGTTTTATTTTTTCAATTCAGGCATGAAATAATTGAGAAGCTTTCAAGGAATTTTGTGAATTTCAGGGATTTAAAAAAACTTACCTTGTTCACTATCGTCATCGACGAGAATAATCTCTTTGAGGAGAATCCTCGGTGAGCGATTAATAACCGACCAAACAGTTCGGAGTAAAGTGCTCCAGGCTTCATTGTGAAAAACAATGACGATACTTGTATCGGGCAGATATTTGGGGAGTTTTTGAGATTTGCATGCTTCGCTCCTGACGTCTTTTAAGGAACGATTCAACGCTATCATGTCGCTGACAAACAAATTGAATTGATTCACCTCGAAGAGTTTCTTCACATTGTTTTCGTCCTCGGGCCTAGTGGTTACCCCTGTGCCCATTTCACCTGGACTGTTTTTGTTTTCTCTAACAGGTCGCGCGGGTCGCCAACGATGTAGTTCCCCTTCAGAATAATTCTTCAAACCCGTATTTTCCGGTTGTATTGTTTCTTCTCGGCTCTCCGAACGTTCACGTCTTTCTCGCGGATGGGGCTGACCGCGACTACTATCCGCGGTACTATGTATATCCACCGGAAAGAATATCATGAACATCGTAGTGGCCAACGTAAACCCGAGGAGAATTTGCGACCTAAGCAACTTCTTCATTCCGCGAGGAAAGTAACCACGATTTTTCCAGCGAAACATTTTATGCGCTACAGTCCCGACGTTCCAAGTGAAACTGCATTCTGAATTAGTGAATTATTCTCGTTGTAGAATAAAAATTTATCGCTCGGGCCTCTCCTTTCTTTGTTGATTTTATTCAGAAATAATTTCGTGACCTTGTTGCTCATGATTATCCACTGCGATATCGAATGCCTAAAACAGTCATGCCATCACGTTTCATATTTTTGGCACGTAGAATCGACCTCCCAATCTCGAGATTTTGAGGTTCGAGCTTCACGCAAAAACCACTGAATCAATTGTGATAAATCTTTTACAGGAGTGAAGCTTATCAATCAGAATACGTTTTAGGCTAATTTCATTTTGATAATTTATTTGCATCCGGCAACCCGAACCAAGAAATTACATTTTTCATCATATTTTTTATTTTCAAACTTCACAAGCGACTCAAAAATGTTAATAAATAAGAAAAGCCTCATATACAATTTCAAAAATAATTCGAAAACGAAGATAACGAGTGGTAGCTGTAGTGGCAGTAAAAAAGAAAAAGTTATAGCGATTTATGATAAAATCGAAGTTTTAAGATCGATGGAAAAAATCTCAAGGTCATTACTTTTTCGAAAGTTTTTTCATCATGGGCTTGTATTATTTTTGATAGTAAATTAAATTTTTGAAGATTACGCGGCTGCGTAGTTTTTAGTGGCTATGAAAACCCTGCACACTTTTGGGCCGAAGCCCGCAAGAGAGTCAATTTAATGTATACGTCTCGTTTGAGGCTGGAATCGCTGGAATGCATTTCCCATTGGTGCAACCAATCGCAAACATAGGTATCGATCTATACACAGGCGTAGGATAAAACGCTTGACAAGTCCGTTGTTACGAACGATGGAGCAGGCATATTTTCAATTCTCTTGTTACCCTGCAGCCGCTCAACAACTGAATTATCATTATTATTATTTTTATTATTCAGGAATAAGAAAATTACATTAAAAATCAATTTTCGTCGTTTTGAATAATTTTGCATCCATCCGAAGGTACAGATCCACAATGATTGAGAGTGAATCGTTTCACCTAGTTGAGGTTTTTGCCAAAAACAGTGGAAAATGTGGTGGGTTTACTATCCCAGAACGTTTTGAAACGCTTTACGATGTCAGATCGCGTTCACCGCAAGTATTATCGATGATTTTTATTTTTCTTTCGATTTTATGGATTTACAGGTTTTTCCAGTTCCGAGGACTCTTTACACTTTTTGGAAAATGAATTTTCTGGCCTTCACGAAGAAGGTTGGATTATCCATTTTTGTCTAACATCGTTGTAATCGCAATGTGCTAATGTCGGTTCTTTCAAACCGTCCGACCGAGCCGCCGACAGACAATGATTCGAGCTCGGGTGCCTCAGCATCTTCATCTGTAATTGCAGCAGGAGAATCCATAGAAATTTTTTTATTTCGAGAAGAAAATTGAAATGTTGAATTCTTAAGAATGAGTCGTTGAAAATTTGGTTTTCATCGTTGGAAGATAATGAGAAAATTGGGGATTTTGAACTTACGTCTCTGTCGTAACTCCATGCTTGATTTACTCCCAAGCCGTGGCATCTCAATAGTTTTACCGGAAACATCGGTCCCACTCCGTCCAAGCACGAATTACGGCCGGTTAGTAGCTCGTTCATTTTTGTATACATGAAGATCTGGAAAGCCAGAATTTATTCATTTTTTTGCTTGGATTCCATGGGGGAACATGGAAATTGAAATTTGAAGAAAAAAAAATCGTGAGGAATNTTTGTGAATTTCTGGGATTTAAAAAAACTCACCTTGTTCACTGTCGTCATCGACGAGAATAATCTCTTTGAGGAGAATCCTCGGTGAGCGATTAATAACCGACCAAACAGTTCGGAGTAAAGTGCTCCAGGCTTCATTGTGAAAAACAATGACGATACTTGTATCGGGCAGATATTTGGGGAGTTTTTGAGATTTGCACGCTTCTTTCCTGACGTCTTTTAAGGAACGATTCAGCGCTATCATGTCGCTGACAAACAAATTGAATTGATTCACCTCGAAGAGTTTCTTCACATTGTTTTCGTCCTCGGGCCTAGTGGTTACCCCTGTGCCCATTTCACCTGGACTGTTTTTGTTTTCTCTAACAGGTCGCGCGGGTCGCCAACGATGTAGTTCCCCTTCAGAATAATTCTTCAAACCCGTATTTTCCGGTTGTATTGTTTCTTCTCGGCTCTCCGAACGTTCACGTCTTTCTCGCGGATGGGGCTGACCGCGACTACTATCCGCGGTACTATGTATATCCACCGGAAAGAATATCATGAACATCGTAGTGGCCAACGTAAACCCGAGGAGAATTTGCGACCTAAGCAACTTCTTCATTCCGCGAGGAAAGTAACCACGATTTTTCCAGCGAAACATTTTATGCGCTACAGTCCCGACGTTCCAAGTGAAACTGCATTCTGAATTAGTGAATTATTCTCGTTGTAGAATAAAAATTTATCGCTCGGGCCTCTCCTTTCTTTGTTGATTTTATTCAGAAATAATTTCGTGACCTTGTTGCTCATGATTATCCACTGCGATATCGAATGCCTAAAACAGTCATGCCATCACGTTTCATATTTTTGGCACGTAGAATCGACCTCCCAATCTCGAGATTTTGAGGTTCGAGCTTCACGCAAAAACCACTGAATCAATTGTGATAAATCTTTTACAGGAGTGAAGCTTATCAATCAGAATACGTTTTAGGCTAATTTCATTTTGATAATTTATTTGCATCCGGCAACCCGAACCAAGAAATTACATTTTTCATCATATTTTTTATTTTCAAACTTCACAAGCGACTCAAAAATGTTAATAAATAAGAAAAGCCTCATATACAATTTCAAAAATAATTCGAAAACGAAGATAACGAGTGGTAGCTGTAGTGGCAGTAAAAAAGAAAAAGTTATAGCGATTTATGATAAAATCGAAGTTTTAAGATCGATGGAAAAAATCTCAAGGTCATTACTTTTTCGAAAGTTTTTTCATCATGGGCTTGTATTATTTTTGATAGTAAATTAAATTTTTGAAGATTACGCGGCTGCGTAGTTTTTAGTGGGTATGAAAACCCTGCACACTTTTGGGCCGAAGCCCGCAAGAGAGTCAATTTAATGTATACGTCTCGTTTGAGGCTGGAATCGCTGGAATGCATTTCCCATTCGTGCAACCAATCGCAAACATAGGTATCGATCTATACACAGGCGTAGGATAAAACGCTTGACAAGTCCGTTGTTACGAACGATGGAGCAGGCATATTTTCAATTCTCTTGTTACCCTGCAACCGCTCAACAACTGAATTATCATTATTATTATTTTTATTATTCAGGAATAAGAAAATTACATGAAAAATCAATTTTCGTCGTTTTGAATAATTTTGCATCCATCTGAAGGTACAGATCCACAAAAATTGAGAGTGAATCGTTTCACCTAGTTGAGGTTTTTGCCAAAAACAGTGGAAAATGTGGTGGGTTTACTATCCCAGAACGTTTTGAAACGCTTTACGATGTCAGATCGCGTTCACCGCAAGTATTATCGATGATTTTTATTTTTCTTTCGATTTTATGGATTTACAGGTTTTTCCAGTTCCGAGGACTCTTTACACTTTTTGGAAAATGAATTTTCTGGCCTTCACGAAGAAGGTTGGATTATCCATTTTTGTCTAACATCGTTGTAATCGCAATGTGCTAATGTCGGTTCTTTCAAACCGTCCGACCGAGCCGCCGACAGACAATGATTCGAGCTCGGGTGCCTCAGCATCTTCATCTGTAATTGCAGCAGGAGAATCCATAGAAATTTTTTTATTTCGAGAAGAAAATTGAAATGTTGAATTCTTAAGAATGAGTCGTTGAAAATTTGGTTTTCATCGTTGGAAGATAATGAGAAAATTGGGGATTTTGAACTTACGTCTCTGTCGTAACTCCATGCTTGATTTACTCCCAAGCCGTGGCATCTCAATAGTTTTACCGGAAACATCGGTCCCACTCCGTCCAAGCACAAATTACGGCCGGTTAGTAGCTCGTTCATTTTTGTATACATGAAGATCTGGAAAGCCAGAATTTTATCATTTTTTGCTTGAATTCCATGGGGGAACATGGAAATTGAAATTTGAAGAACAAAAAAATCGTGAGGAATCTTTTCTCCTATTTTGTCATCCAAAGATGCAAGTTCTAATGTCATAATTAACAACATTTTTGTTTACCTGACTAGTTGAAATGTTTTGGCACGGAAAGAGTCCTACGTTCCCGCCAGGTGGTCTCTGCATCGTGTCCAAACATTCGCCGGTTCCCATGTTTCGAAGCGCACCGAAATAATTCCGATCAATCGGCACAGGTGCCTCGGGGAAGATATTCTCTAAATACCATGCGAAACTCTTGCATTTAAGGTCTTTGCGGAGTTTCACTCGTTCGGAAATATCTCCTACGGGTAAACTTCGTGCACCTGGAAGATCGCGACAGTATAAAAGTTTTACGAAACTTCTATGGCACCAAATACGGATGTAAACAATGTTCAGGGAATTGTGATCGATAAGGGATGTACGTTTGAAAAGTCAGTCACGACTCGGCTCCTTAGGCGATAATTGTGGTCACTTTCGAGAGATAAACACGTTGCAGTAAATAATCTTAATAAGCGAGGAACGTGCTCGAGATGTTGTTGTTCAATCCGAAGCTATACGTGCCTCCAGAAAAGCTCGTGGATTTGTGCCAAACGTTATCAAAAAAGGCAGCAATATATTTTAGTTTTCAACACGTTAATTGCGTACTCGTTGGAAAAATACTTGGAAAACTTTAGGTCGGAAAAATGGAAGCGATCAGAAAATGTTGCTTTAAGGAATTTTTGAGAATTGCGTTTGAAAACAAACGTTCAGGTCAAACGTCCTTTTTCTGATTTCCGAATAATCAACGAATGTAACCGCTAACCTGGTGTCAGAGCGAAGTAAATGCCTTTCCATTCGTCCATCCAGACTTCGGCTACCCTGACTGCGTTGTTCCTTATAACCTCGTTGATACCACCAGGGAATGTATAAGGGCTCTTCTTACGAAAGACATGACCGACATGCGAGCATCGAATCATTTCCAAAACTCCACCGCACTGCCATATCTGCAAAAATATATTCTCACGTTTTTTCTGCGACCGGAATTGATGGAATTTCTGCTCGATCCTTCTCGGAGAAGAGGTCAACAAAATTGGACTCACTCTGAAGCTCATTTCAATATTTTCGCTACCCCAAATCTTCATGCCTTCATCATAGGCTCCCAATTCGTAAAAATAATCTCTATCGATGGAGAACAGGCCGCCGATCATTGTGGGTGTCCGAAGTGGTACTGTAGGATCACCGTTCGTTCGACGCTTTTCTCTTTGAGGAACTGAGAACCTGAAGACGATCGATGCATTCGTGAAAGCCAATAAGTTGGAGAAAAAATAATTGTGATTTTTATAAAGAATCCGATAAAATCTTTGTCACTCAAAAAAGCCTTGAATATTTTGTACTAATTATCATTATCGGCTGTACCAGAAATATTCGATTTGCCACGAGAATCCACCCCACTTCGTATCGTCACCAATTAAAAATTCGAAAGTATCCTGATCTATGTTCCCAACGATTGGAATAGTCACCGTCCTCCGGTTTTCTGCTATTCTCGCGAGGAGTGGTTCCAGCCATCCCTCTGTGCACTCGCAGTGAGCATCGAGAAACGTTATAACCTGGCCCGTTACATGTTTGGCTCCTAATAAACGAGCTTTTGTCAATCCCACACGGGTTCCGGTACGGAACACGTAAGTTGGCACCGGAAGCGTTTTGACGTAATCCTCCAGTCTCTGTTTCAAATGTTCTGTGGAGATGTTGCGTTTTCATACAATCACCGTGCGAGTATATTGCTAACGGCAATTTCACAAAAGATTTCATTTACGTTTTCGTACTGAAGACGCCGAAACGTGTTATTTCCTGAAGTTTTCAATTATCCATCAATTTTGGAGTTAATTATCTTCAAGATGTTCATTTTGTTTTATTTTTTCAATTCAGGCATGAAATAATTGAGAAGCTTTCAAGGAATTTTGTGAATTTCAGGGATTTAAAAAAACTCACCTTGTTCACTGTCGTCATCGACGAGAATAATCTCTTTGAGGAGAATCCTCGGTGAGCGATTAATAACCGACCAAACAGTTCGGAGTAAAGTGCTCCAGGCTTCATTGTGAAAAACAATGACGATACTTGTATCGGGCAGATATTTGGGGAGTTTTTGAGATTTGCACGCTTCTTTCCTGACGTCTTTTAAGGAACGATTCAGCGCTATCATGTCGCTGACAAACAAATTGAATTGATTCACCTCGAAGAGTTTCTTCACATTGTTTTCGTCCTCGGGCCTAGTGGTTACCCCTGTGCCCATTTCACCTGGACTGTTTTTGTTTTCTCTAACAGGTCGCGCGGGTCGCCAACGATGTAGTTCCCCTTCAGAATAGTTCTTCAAACCCGTATTTTCCGGTTGTATTGTTTCTTCGACGCTTTTCGAATGTTGACGTTTTTCTCGCACAAACGGTTGTTTATCGTGACCGCAACTACAACCCGTACTATGTATTTCCGCCGTATAGAACGTCAGGAGCATCCCCACAGTGATCAACATAAACCAGACAACCACGAACCGAACAAGCAGCAATAGTACGCGGGCAGAGTAACTACGATTTTTTGGGTGAGACATTTTACAACGTTCACCACGTTACAGTTACGTTTTTCCAAGTGACACTACATCCCGAATTAGCTAATTATTGTCTTTACAAGCTAAGTTTCCAAGCCATCCCCTCCCTTTCTGTCTTCCTTCATTTTATCAACAATTAATTAGGATGATCGGCTTTCTTTCTTGCTTATGAATGTATGTGCTGCAATATCGAAGATGCATGCACCTGAAAAAGTCATGACATCACGTTCAAACCTTTTGGCACGTAGAATCGAGTTTCATTTTCGCGATTTCGAGATCTTGCCCCAGTATTTCGGTTGATATTGGATCCATAGTCTTGCCAATCGCACGTTTCTTCACAAACGGTGCTGTTTGCGTTGCCTGAAAATTTTTTATCCACCATTTTCTGAAAAATAATAAATAAATCATTTCAACCCTGGGTTATAGGAAAATTCCTTCCTCCTCGCGGCTCGTCGATTCCGTTTTTCCAAAAAATTTTATTCACGATTTTCGAGAATAAAACGAGGACACGCAGGGCGACTCCCTGCATCTCCTCGAATTGCCAGAAAACGCGCTTCGTTAACCCGGCATCTCAGGGTCGAAGTTTTTTATTCGATTTTTTTCGAAAAAAGCGAATACTGAAAATCTGCTACATCGATTGAGCAGTGCTTGGAAGGAATCTGTTAAACCGGCAGCTGCAAACGTTTTTATATAGAAACGTTTATCCAGGTTCCCGCTATGAGCAGCGCCACAGTGCAACTAAACAGTGCAGTGAATTTTGCCCATTTATTTTCGTGATTTTAATTTTTGAAAATAATAAAATCGTTTGTAAATAATTAGGAAGTTATTGTTGGAATAAATTGAGCGTTTGGTAGCCAAATCTATCGTTTGAACATGAATAGAAAACTACGAGCGTCCTTTGATACCTATACCGCGTGTATTTACTTCTCACGCTTGTCTAGTCTTGATGGAAATCATTTGGAGTCGTTGATTATCATTGCTCTTAGGATTCTCGTGTTGTAGTATATGAAAGAAAAACAAATTAGGATTAGACGAGATCGAAACAGTGTCTGTGAGGAGGAGCCAAGCTCGTCTAGCCATCATCCAAAACAAAGATCCCCATCTGCTCTTGTATCAATATAAACATTACGCTTCAACGCTTCCCCTGGCTTCCCTCACTGCCGCGGCCCTTATCGACTCGCATGATGTCTTTTTCGACGATACAACTGTCGAGGTTCGGGAATATCGCATTCGAGCTCGTAACGTGACAGTCAATGTTTATTTTCTTCGTTTTTCAATGAAATCTCCGTTTCATTCGTTCTATCGGATTCAAAAGTTTCACTAGTTCGTCAGCTGTTTTCGCTCGTTCGCGAAGCTTTGTGCGTGGGCTTATGTGTGTGTACATAGCAATTCGGTGGGACAAAAAGGATATTACGGAGGTTTAAAGGGATCGAGAGAGGGAAAATAAAATAAGCGAAACGAACTGTGAAATGGACCCGAGCGTCGCGGTGCAGGGACAAAATCCCAACAACACTGATAGCGACAATGTTGGCAGGTAAAAAATTGTCATTTTTCCTTATTATTGAAAAACAAATTGCGAAGTAAAAAAACATTCGAACTACTCTGGAATACTTTAATGTTTGGCTCCAGAAAACATCGATTGTGTCAAGTTTCGTGTTTTGATCTAGAAACATTTTATCATCCCATTCCAAAGAGTTTTTTCTTGCAATTTCGCCTCTTTTGGACCCAAAAGTCCAGACACTTGTGTGCCATACAAAATTTTGTCCCTCCGAGCCATTAACCATTCATATTTTTCCTACAAATCTGTGACAGTCCTGGGTACGTTCGTAAATACTACAAAAATGTTTACATCCTCCGAATCCAAGTAGAATCCTCTTCTTTAGGAATATTGCTCGAGTCTCGCAACTACGAATATACTTTGTCATCAATATCAACTTTCTATTGCTTTCTCACATATAGTTACAGAAATCGACTGATTTCTTTTTTCGATCAAATAATACAAAATGCATGTTCAACGATACGAAATATTTTTGAATAAAAAATCTATCAGGGCAAAAGAAAAACTTCGAACGGGGATACAGGTCAGGAAGCTCCTGGAAAACATTAATTTGGCAGGTTTTTTATGCGTCGACTTGAAAGCTAAAAATTTTTCATTTTAAAATTCATAAATGATCGACGATTCATTGAAACTTTTCTTCTTCGTAAGTTGCCTGTTGCTCCGCTATGCCAGTCAGAATTCTCTTGACGAGAGTTCGCAAAAGCACGTACCTAGAGAAAGCGGAAAGGACAAGCCGCCCTACAGGAATCATCACCATACAAACAGGGCGTTTGACGTCATGAATGCCATGAGAAAGTACGTTTTTCACTAGCCATCATTTTGATTTTTCAAACTATAGTCTCAATTTTTTTTTTATTGCGTTTTCAGAATCGAAATTCACGGCAGAAAATAATTTTTCTCATTTAATTTTCTAATAAAATAAAATTTAGTGAATCTTTATCGACAGTTCATGTAAAAATGAAAATGCACAGTTCTGTATGAAAAGATTTTTCCATTCCACCTCGAATTTCGTTTCCATTGTATTTTTTTTTACAATAAAACTCTCGCCGATAAATTGTTTTCTTTGAAACAGAAAAAAACAAAAGAAAGGGACGTTTTTTTTCGATAGAATATAAATTATTCATTCTGTTATCCAGGCAGAACTTTTTGTGCGACGTGACTCTTGTGGCGGATGGAGGAAGCGACGTTCCTGCTCACAAAATGGTTCTCGCTGCCTGCAGTCCGTACTTCTACGCCATGTTCACAAGTTTCGAAGAGCGAGACCAGCAGCGAATAAAACTGCAAGGTGTCGACCATTCGGCGCTTGAATTGTTAGTCGACTATGTTTATTCGGCAGAGGTTCACGTTAGCGAAGAGAATGTACAAGTTTTATTACCAGCTGCGAATCTCCTCCAACTGACCGACGTCAGAGACGCTTGCTGCGATTTTCTGCAGGCTCAACTGCACCCTTCAAATTGTTTGGGAATCAGAGCCTTCGCAGACCTCCACGGATGCCTGGAGTTACTTTCCCACGCTGACAGCTACATAGAACAACATTTTCCGTGAGCATTTTCTGTCAATTATGGAATTTGACTTTTCGTCCTTTTTTCTCGGTTTCATTGATTTATCGAACAATAATCGAGGCAAATATCAAGCTGTACAATCCGAACTACAATTCAATGGACTAATTCGTAATTAGATTGAAATTTCTTCGTTTCTCATTGTCTGTTTTGTTTTCCTCTGTAAATATTTCTCTTCGCGACAAAGAATTGATTTCGAAATTTTGAAATTTATCACTCATTTCTTCCGCGATAAGATTTCTTTCCCAACGAGTATTATTTGACTCAGCAGGCGTTGCGCGTTTCAAACAATACTTGATTATCCAAAACGCAGTCAAAGACGAAATATTTCGAAAGCCACTCGTGCTATCGAATGTTTATGCACGCTTTGTTTTTTTATCTTTCAGAGAAGTTGTCGAAGGTGAAGAATTTTTGACACTGGCTCCACAACAAGTTGCTACTTTGATATGCAGCGATCGGCTGACCGTTCCGTCGGAGGAGAAAGTTTTCGAATGTGTTATTTCTTGGGTTCATTCCGATCTAGAAAAACGTCAGAGCTTTTTGGCACAGTTGATGGAACACGTGAGACTGCCGTTATTGTCACAAGATTATTTGGTCCAGCGCGTCGAGGAGGAGCCTCTGCTCAAGGCGAACCTTCAATGTAAATTTAACCAAAAAATTCAAATGACACACAATGGATCAGTCGCTATCTCGCCACGAGTGCAAGCGAGAAACTGCAATTTTCGAAATTAAATATTCTCGACATGGTATCAACGATTTAAAAAAGGCCCTGTCAGCGGATTTTTGCCATAGTTCTGCGTACGCTGACGGAGCCTTTTTCTCATTAGTCGAACGACGTCGAAGAATATTGATTTCGAAAATTCGAGGTGAGGGTCAGCGACTGATCCTTTTAGGGGGGAAGCGATTAAAAATGTTGAATTTTTATTTAATCGATTTACAAACTGTTCAATTTAGGCAAAGATTTTCTCATCGAGGCTCTCAAGTACCACTTGCTCAAAGGAGAACAGAAATCGTTGTTCAAATCACCTCGAACGAAACCGCGACAACCGCGAGGTTTGCCCAAAGTATTGCTCGTTGTCGGGGGTCAAGCTCCGAAGGCGATCAGGAGCGTGGAGTGTTACGATTTCAAGGAAGAACAATGGTATCAAGTCTCTGAATTACCGACACGTCGATGTCGAGCTGGTAAGATTATTTTTCACGACCGACTTTTGTCTCGGTGAGATTTTTCAAATTCTCAATGTTCAGCGAGAGCTCAACCGTGATTTTCATCATAAATCAGGATTGTCGGTTCTGGGCGGTCGGGTTTATGCTGTCGGTGGTTTCAATGGATCTCTGAGGGTGCGAACAGTCGATGTTTACGACGCGTCTGCCGATCAGTGGTCAGCGTGCTCCGGAATGGCAGCGAGAAGGTCGACATTGGGAGTCGCGGTTCTTGGCAATTGCATTTATGCTGTCAGTATTCTCGATCCTTTTCCTTCATTTTTCCAACAGTCCTTTTAATTCACGACTGTGAATGTGCCTTCAGGTCGGTGGATTTGACGGTTCGACGGGATTGAATTCGGCCGAAGTTTACGATCCTCGTACGCACGAATGGCGCGACATATCGCCGATGTCGACGAGGCGGAGCAGCGTCGGAGTCGGCGTTGTAAAGGGACTTCTCTATGCGGTAATTGATTGTTTTTTTTTTTTAATCTGCTAAAAAATTCGGGCGTCGCTCCTGCTCAAAAAAAATGTTCCACGTTTTACACAATTATTTATCCAAAGGTTGGTGGCTACGACGGTGCTTCGAGGCAGTGTCTTTCGAGCGTGGAATGTTACAATCCAGAGAAGGACAAGTGGAAACCAGTGCCAGAAATGTCGGCAAGACGAAGCGGCGCTGGCGTTGGTGTGCTCGATGGAATTTTGTACGCTGTTGGTGGACACGATGGACCGTTAGTAAGAAAAAGCGTCGAGGCTTTTAATCCTGATACCAATCTGTGGACTTCGGTCAGTGATATGGTACTGTGTCGTAGAAACGCTGGTGAGTGACGTAATTTTTCATTCTTAGAGAATTTCGAATCTAAAATTCTAAAAAGGCGTTTTTGTCGTTTATTTATTTTTTTATCGTGACATTTTCAATCACCCTGAGAATCTTTGTGTTGAGAAAAATATATTTTTACACTCGTTACATATTTTTCTTCGTATTTGAATGTTTCTGCTAAATTCGATGTTGAATCGATTTTGGGGTAAAAACGAAATTGTGATGGCTCCACTTTTTCTCAGGTGTCGTAGCGTTGAACGGTCTTTTGTACGTCGTTGGTGGAGACGATGGTTCGTCGAATTTGGCTTCCGTTGAGGTGTATTCGCCGCGAACGGACACGTGGACAACGTTGCCGAGCTCGATGGGAATCGGTCGGAGTTACGCGGGCGTGGCAATAATCGACAAGCCACAAGCGCCTCCAGCGACGATGTGAGGTCAGCAAACCGCTGGGCATAATACGGACCAAAAAAGCGATGACCCCGACGCGTCAGAGTCGTCGAGAGATTCGGCGCCCAGCGGTTCCCAAAATAATGAACAAAACGGAATGATCCCGCAGTCGCAGCAGCAACAACGAGGCAATCACGTTTGCGACGGAGCTCGGTGTCCTTGTCAGAGGTACGAGAACGGTGAATTGGCTCTCGAGGTGATGAATCGTAGCAGGAATCATGGAAATCAAGAGCGCGAAGATTCTTATCAGAACGTTGGTCGTGGGCAACAACCGAGAGCCGCTTTGCCTTCGAGGATGAACAACGGGTTACCGGTAAATCCGAATTTCTTGAATCCTCAGTATCAAAATCCGGTTGATCTTTTGAGAAATTACAATCGTAACGGAAGGATAAACGAACCGGAGGAAAATATATACGAAAGATTGGACAACGACGAGGACGAGGACGAGGAGGAAGAAGAGAACGTGAACGAGAACGACGAGGAACAGCGTGCGGAAGGTTCGAGAAACGAGAACGCATCGAATCCTCCGTTGGAATTGTCCTCCAACGCTGATAATCACATGTACGAAAGAATCGATAATCGTCCGTGGTACCGTGGCGCCATGAACAGTCGTCCTACGAACGAACCGCAAGCTTCAGCAAATTTGCCATCCGCTAATATCTGGAACTTGATAGAACCTTCCAGCTCGAATAATCATTACGATCATCCGCGTTACGTTTACGCGAAAACGATTAATCAATCGTGTCTCA
Source organism: Hyposoter didymator (assembly GCA_037952995.1). Classification (NCBI taxonomy): domain Eukaryota; kingdom Metazoa; phylum Arthropoda; class Insecta; order Hymenoptera; family Ichneumonidae; genus Hyposoter; species Hyposoter didymator. The sequence continues at coordinate 12,445,784 of JBAJMU010000005.1, forward strand.
ATCGTCTCGGACGCCTCGGTAGAAATTGTTTCTCCAGCGAGAATATCGCCGCGGCTACCAGTACCAGGCGATACGTTTATCAACTCGGGCACAGTCGCATGTGCCAATCTTGCACGAGATTTCCATTCGGTCATCGAGATGTTCGCTACGCTTGTCATTATTGCAATGCTTTTCACGAACGTTTTCGCTATTACGAGAACGCCAATTCCAACAGCCAATTGGGCAATTCTCGGCACTACATCTATCAAGTAACAAGATCGTGCAGATGCCCTTTTTGCCGGGGGGATTATCATTCCGCGAGATTCCCCATGAACACGGGACGGCTTGTCGAACCTTTCCCTCGAGATTGTCAATGCCGCAATCCCGGCAATTGCAACTGTCGAGGAAGAATGATTTCCACATCAAATTCGGCCATTTACATTGGCAGAATCGAGCGCATGGGTCTCGTGCAAACTGTCAACAATCCACTGTACTCAAGCCCGACAATTTACATCGGCCGAATCGATCGGTCGTGCGCTTCCGGTTTGAGCAACAGTTCCGGATCTACCGGAATCACTGCAAATCCCTCGAGCTCCGGTGAATCCAGCAGCAACAATTCTCTCGGTTTACCGCCTGTTCCCTCCACTTCCGGTGCTTCTACGTCACAAAATGAAGCTCCCACTTCCGGCAGTCAACGAGCTGCACCTCCCAATCCTGCCGGAACCTCCGGCACCTCATCCGTTTGTTCAATCCCTCCAAACACCGAGAGACAACACGTTTGCGACGATTCTTGTATTCGTAGCAACTCTGGAAACTTGGCTGGAGCTTGCCAGTTCTTGGGACGCACCGAACGTCCCGAATGCCAACACGGACGCGTCTCCTTCCATTGGTGGTTCGTCAATCGGTGGCTACCACCTTGGGGCTCCCAGAGCCAAAATAACGACAGAAATCAAGCCAATCCCGAACAACAACAACAACAGTCTGGCCCCAGAATCGATGAAGCTCGCGAACATCACGAAAGCGATACCGAAGAATCGCGCGATTAATCGAGACGGAAATTAACACGATTATTGAGTTTGCATTTTCGTTTTCAGTTCTGACTCGAAAAAAAAAAGCTTGAGATTCGTAGACGAACGAGGCTTTCGATAATTGCCAAAAATTCACTTTTCGCAATTATTTTCACACATTTTTCGCCTTCAGCTCGTCATTGACTGTTGTTTGCTTTACGAAAAAAATTTATTCGCTAATTGAAACAGGTCTGGAGTCTTTTTAGGAAAAAAAAAACAATTTTTGTGCTGTGAGTGCATCAGTGTCAGTTCTCTAGAATATTTTTGTGATGTAGAGCTTCGAGAAAAGTTGGGACTACGGAGTATACGTAATTATTTTTACTCGCATCGTTCGTTGGTAGTTTACGATAAATTTTCGTTACAGTTGTAGATTATAAAATGTTGCTGATTATCGTTGAATATCATTCCGACAGAGATGGGAACACAAACGAGTTTGTCGTTGAAAGTCGAAAAGTTTTCTCTATAAATTCGACAAAATATTGGGTGACGAGGATTTTAATTCCAAAGATTAAATGAAATTGACCAAATGAAAGTTAAAAATGTTTCTCATCTCTGCATTTCTTGTTCTCTTTTCTCCTTCGAATTAGTAGATACATTTTTCTTCCTCGCATCGTTTAATTAATCTTTAAGTATAAATGAGATTCTGTAAATTTTCGTTACTCGAACAATCGGTACAATCCTTGTCGCGGAAAAAAATGGAACGTTGCATTGAGATCGGTAGAAAGTACAAAGTCTATAAAGAAACGAAAAATGCGATGGAGACGGTTCTTTTTCCGTTTCGCAAGGCACACACGATCGCTCGTAGCAAACGCTGTTAATTTTTTTTACGAGGACTTTTGAGCTCGATTGGGCGTTAAATGAAAAGATTTTTCTCTCCATCGTTTTAAAAAACTCACACCCAGAAGTTCTCGGTCTGTGTAGCAGGACCGGAGACGAGTGAGTGAAAAAAAAAAACAGGAAAATCGTTGAAATTGCATTAAAGCAAATTCTAAGAATTAAAAAATCTTTGGAGCTGCAAATCGCGTGAATTTTAACTTTACATGACGACAAGTTCAATGCTTGATTGTGTGTGCGTTTCGAAAGCATTAAATTAACGAAAGAAAAAATGTCCTTGGGTGTGGGATTTTGCTCAAAATGCAACTTTGCTTTATCGTTATTTTCCATCGAAATTAGTTCGTCGAAGGAAGCGAACAATTAGTGGCAGCAAGATTTCTTGATTGAAATATTAATGACCCTTATTTCCATACGAATGGCGAATAGCTCGAATCAAAAGAAGCAGTTTCTACATATCTTTGTGCTCCGTTGATGAAGAAAGTGGTTATTAAACATGAGCCTCAAGTTCGCAACGTTGGGCTCCAACGAAAAATCCGTTTTTCTATCAATTGTTTGTTCAATTTTAAAAACCAGAACAATTTTCTCACTGATTTTCTCTTTGGACTCTGAAAAAATATCATTTTATTGTCTCGACGAAATATTCAGTGAGAATCTTGAGATTTGCCCAAGAAAAAAAAGGAATTTCGTTGCATTCCAACGATGGAAACTTCGACGTCGTTATTGAACAAGGTATTAGCGATAAGCAGTGGTTGACGCTTGTAGGTAAATTGATGGTATCTTTTAACGAATCAATGAATTGATGTTAGTGACAGAATGAAATGCAATAATTGAGTGGTAAATAGTTAGCGTATGTTCGTAATGAATTTATTCCACGCACTTATGGCTTCGAATGAAGTTTCAAATTTATGGCATTTGGTGGTTTTACGTTCGATATTTAATCTCGTTCTCTTGCAAGTTTATTCATTTGGCTCGTGAAATGTCTGCGTCTCTCTTCGAGTAAATGTTTTTCTATATAAAATATTATGAGGCTGAGTGGTGCGAATGGTTAAAGGAAATAAATGGGCAAAATCATGACGACGTTCATAGAGAAGGTCAATTGAGTGAATAATTTTTTTTCAACGATCTCAATAATCGATCGTAAACTTTCACGACTCTTCCGCACTCGTTTCAGCTCCGAGCAGCTGTGTGCACTCATTAAGACGATAATTAATAACGTTGAGTCGAGAAAAAAACGAGTTTAATCCCTTTTTTTATTCTCACACAGTAAAAGAAAAATGTAGCGAAAATTCTGAACGATTTATTCGAAATGATTCTCTGGCCTGATTAACAAAAATAAAAAATAAACAAGAAATATGCAAATCGCTGGATAAAAAATGACGAGGAAGCAAAACTTTCTAAACATTTGTGTGTTTTTTTTTCATCCGTCTTTTTTATTCGTTCAGGATCGTCGACGTGACTTTTTGAGTTTAACTGGACCAGAAAGAAAATTGAAAAATGACAAAAATTGGTCGAAAATTACTGGCCAGTAGCTTTTCAGCGAAATTCGATGCCCGCTCGTTTTTTTCCCTTTCGAAAATCACAAGCGACTCAAATTTCGAACACTTGAGACGATATTCCTCGTATAAATTGTGAATAAGGTTTAATAGTCAGTATTAGAATGTAACGAGGACTAAGCATCGTTGTCACACAAAGTAAATCGAACAAAATTCATCGACAACAGTTATAACGATTATTTCATAGAAAAATAAGTTTTCAAGCGATTGTAATATTTCGAGGAATCGAGGATTTTTAGCTTGTGGAAAATATGGGAATAGAGAGATAATGGTAGATTTTTAACCAACGCGGATGTGGCGGGAGGACAGAATCTGTCGAATGTATATTTATTTTTTGTATATGGAATCTTTGGCCTTTGCGAAAGGGCTAAAAAAAAGGATCGCGTCAATAAAGAATCTTTTTTGAACGTACACCGAGTCACAATATTTCAAGACGAACGCTTTACCGATTACACGATGGGAAAAAGTGGAAGAAAAAAATGGTGCAGTTTTTAATCTTCTCAGCGACTCCAACTTGTTGTGCTTTTTGTTTCAGATCCACGCGTCGTTTTGCTGGACTCGACGTCTTTGTCCAAACGTTCTAACTCGAAATCGCGTTGTTCCTTTCCCTTTGCTCGGAAAACGATCGCCAATGAATCTCGCGCAGAAGACACGATCGCCAGAAGATCAAATGCTCCTTCGGCTTCTCTCTCTCATTCTCTTTCCCACTTTTCTCTCTTCGAACAACGTTCTCAGCAAGAAACCGTTATTTATTCCGAGTTGAACGTGTTACCGTGGCTCTCGCTATACATCCTACGAAATCAACCGGATGAGCACACACTCATGGAAAAATATGTTACGTGAGTTGAACAGAAAATAATACAGATATCGCGTATATAGGGTACGTGGCTCAAACCATGAGATCGCATGAGATCGCAGTCAGGACGTGCATTAACGTTTACTCGATGCTTATACGTGCAATGAGATCCGAAAGCAGTCGAAATCTTTCTTTTTTCTTTCAAGCGTTTCCAAAGATTTGACGACTCAGCCATCGTCAATGAAGCTGCGAGCTTCGGCTCATAATCTGAGAGAAATCGATGCGAACGATTTACGTTTTTCTTTTTTCGATTTATCGAAATATCGGAGCGGTCGAAAAAAGTTTTATTCTTGCTCTTTTGGTTCCTACGTCACTGGATGCGTGTCGACGGATACGAAACGAAACGACGGAAACATTTCTCGAACTCCGAGCTCTATTTAGTGAGTCCCAATTCTCGTTTTATTCGCATTATTTGTTTTTTATTTCGTTTCGTTGATATTTGCAAACTCTCGATCTAATGTGCCACACCCATTCAAATCCGACCTTGGCGAGCTGACGGAATCTGTAGCAAGTCATTCGACTTCTCTTGAACTCTTTCTATTCTTGATATTAATTTCATTGTAAAAAAAACAATTGAAAAATTTGCATATTGACGGAAAATCGATGCCGTTCTTGAGATTTTTAGTGGCAAAAATTTCGGGGATTTCGATTTGTTATTTTAATAAATAAAAATTGCAACAAGTTAGCGAAATCTTCAAAGGGAGATGCAGGAAAAAAGAAAACTCGAAAAGTTGATTATAACGTAAGGAGCGAGGTAAGGAGCATAATTAATACATCAAGTACTCAGTGAAAACGTGCACTGACCCAGTCAATCGAGAAATGATTGAAAGAGCAAAAAATTTATCAAAATTGTGCATTTGGTAATCCGAACGTAAAATATTATTTTCTCATGTTTCTCGGAGCTTTCTCTCAGTTCGCCACGTTTTTTTCACTCAATTAACCATCAAACTGCTCGAGACAAAAGTCAGCCAGTCGATCGAAGATTTTCCAGCTCATGACGTATTTCACAGGACGAGACATAAATACAGAGAAGGAATTAAATAAAATTTCACGTGAAACATGATCGGGGTGATCTGCTTCGTGCGTCTCTACCTTCTTTCCCTCATTTTCTCTCTTTCTCTCTCTCTCTCTCTCTTCTCGATCACCGTTATAATTAACGAGATCGCAAAACGATCGAGAAAACAGTTTCTCGGATAATTATCTCTTATGGCTCACTCCTGTTGCGCGATGGCATTCCATCCTGTCGTATTACGAGAAAAAGGTTCTCTTCGTTTCCCTCTTTCGAATTTCATGATACACGCCTGCGAGCTTGACAACGAACAAAAAAGGTTGATGGAGTTGTAATGCTTGCCAAATGAAAGAGATTCAACCCGAGAAACTTCCAACTCGACAAAAATGCCTCAGTTTGATGTTCGTTAATTTTTCAAAGATCAGTCCAAAAATTTGATATCGATTCATTGAAATTTTAGCGAGTGTCATTTTTTCGCAATTCTGTAGTAAATTATCGCTGGAGCTTGAAAGATTGAGAAGAATTTTCCACTATTTTTCGTATTTTTCTCCCCCCTGTTCGGACTGGAACGTCCCATACAAATACACGAATTTTTTATTTCCTTTTGGAATCGTGAAAAGCGAGCAAGTTGGCCCGAACAATTAGCCAAACGATTAAGGAATTCTTCTTATAAATTTCTTCTTTTAAGGCTCACACGATTCCCCGAGAGACTGTGTACGTTCTCGTACGAGAGAGCGAATCTTTCGATCAATCTCTCGAGCTCTATGGACCTCGTAGAACATATATACGAGTGTTTTACTGGAGCAATCACATGACGAGATAAACGGAGGCAACCGAAGCCCTCGAGAACATCGCTGTGATTTCGAAAGTAGTTTCTTCGCACTGTGTATATATATTTTTTCCAATATACAGGTCCGGTGAACTATAATAAATAGCGAGAGTGCAAAGTCGATCTAACCGCAATCCCGATTCGCGTGTGATGGTCCTTGGTATTGCGTGGGCGAAAGGAACATTTTTTCTGCGAATTAAATGTTTTTTTTGCTTCTTCTTAAAATTAAACTTTGAAAATGTCAAAGAAATGTATTTGTCTCAGTTTTTAACAGAATTGATGCTGTTAACAGATTTGTTTTCGTAGACGCTACAATTGCCACAAGTTTGTCGCATTTTTTGAGCTTTCGATATTTTAGTGAGCAATCAACTCGTAAAAAAAAAAAATTGAAGAGAAGAAAACTGCGGAGTGTTGCGATAACATTTCATTCCGGAAATTATTTTGGAAACTGGGGTCCCTGATCACAATACCGCGTTAAATTAGTCCTTGTTTTATTTTTTTTTAATTATTTTGCTGGCTACTTTTCTTGAAATAATCGGTCGAGGTCCCTTCGATTGGCCTGGAGTGTTCCTTTTCGGAATATCGCCAACAAAGATTATCCCCAAACGATACGAACGACGTAGAGGTCAATTTTTAGAATGAAGAAAAAAATGAGGCTCTAATGTCGTGACGTGTTCTTAATTTCTGGCACGTCACCGTACATTGGATTGATACTTTTATTTCTTTTGTATACACACGAACCAATGTCCAGAGGTGTGTCCACTTGTGCTTCAGGTATGTCGGCTATGTCCAACATTTGCTGTACGTAGATCTGAGTTAATTTGCATATTATACATCAGAGAAATCCGGTATAACGTGCCCGTCCATCTTAGCTAACTCGAAGGACGAAAAAATGAGAGAAAGAAGAAATTCAACGTCAGCAAAAAGAACGAGCATAAGGAATCGGCATTTTTTGTACGTTTAATCGAATAAGTCGATGTTGGAATTTGATTTGTATTTTAGGCACTTGATTTTCAAGGGCACTTCGTGCATTTGGAGTTTTGAAAATTAGTCGTAAAAAAAAAACTGACGTTTGGCAAAATGTTCGATAAAAAGAAAAATAATTGGCAAAGATCTTTAGGCTAAAATTTCTCCACGATCCATCTTTCCATTTCAATCAAATTCCCTTGAAAAATTTCCCTCGCAGCTGGAATATGGCATTGGGTATAAAAAAAATATTTTCGAGACACAAAATTTATTGAGCCCTCTCAGTGTACGAGCCTCGAGGGGAAATGGGCGTAGTTTTTTTTTTTTTATTATCTTTTTAGAAATCCGGTAGCATTTTCTTGAAATAGCAAGTCACGTTGTTATACGTCATTGTGGAATTGGGAATTGCCCGAAATGTTTGCACGCTAACCGTTATCGCGAAATTCCCCGTGTGGGCATCGAAGTGAGAGGACCATTTGATGCTGATTTTCATTTTTTTTTTTCATTCCTTTCATTTGATTCCACCAACTATCCACGTCAGGCCCATGCGAGACTATTTATATCAATTTTTTCCGCGTGTCACTCAAGAAACGTTGGCCGCGACAGGAAATACGAATTTCAATGTCGAGTGACACATGTCCATGTGGCAAAGTGATTTTTTTTCCCGCATACATACCTAGACCGTGAATAATTAAGCGCCAGTGGCGCCAAGAGAAAGACAAATTCGAAGGAAATATAAATCGTATGTGTGAAACGATTAATTTTGTCCTTTCTCTCCATCGAGAATAGTAGAAAATAAAATATTTTCATACTAGATTTATGGCACTGCTTGGAAGCATTCACCAAAAATCTGTCACATTGACACTTTTTCTAAAATTTACTCTTTCCGAACAATTCTTTTGATTTCGCGAATATTTTTTTTTTTATTTATTTCGAAATCGATTCGTTCGAAAGAATTTGACGATAAAGTCAGTCGACACTGTGTACTGATAGATCCGGAGGCTCGGTGAGCTCGAGACTCACAGTGAAAAACCGGAGCATGCATCAAACACGTGGGCAGGAAACGTTTGAACCGGAAACTCGCCCACACGAATTTCCCGAACCGATCCCAGACTCTGGGCGTGAATTTGCGATTTTTGGAGCGAAGAAATCGCGTTCGATTTCATGTGGAGCAACGAGATCGTTAATCTTCTTTTTTTTTTTTATCCTTCGGTAATTACGCGAAGGAAGAATATTTAAGTAACGCGGATAAAGAAAGTCTTTTGTCCGAGTGGCGTGACACTTTGGCTCTTAAGTACGTGCAGCTAAAAGGGGCGAGGGAGAGAGGAAGAGAACGAGAGGAAAAGAAAGGTGTCCGCGTCTGATGTTGCACTCAGGAGCCTCGAGTTCAGGGCGTGGTTCCAATTGCATTCGCTCCTCGTACAGTACATACATATATACACAATTTTCAGGACACTTGATACGAAGCCGATCTTGTCGTCTTACCTATAAAACAAAACTCGCCTCCATAAAACACGCTTTGTATTTATATCTCGTACAGGCTCGCAAGAAATTATGTTAATTCCCCATAGGAACTAAATATTCAGACGATGGTCTTCCATTACGAAACTTTGGGCTACGAGCGTTATTGAGAAATGATAATTAATTTTAATTTGCCTAATCTCTGCCTTGAACGCTCACTAAATTTTTTTTCGAAATGCAGACACTATTTGGAAATAAAATTAATTTATTTTTAGGTTGTTCGACTTATTTTGACAGTTCGGTTCATCGTTCATGGTTTCTCTTTTTCTCTAAAACTCCCATCGAATATGCCATTTCTATTCTTCCTTCGCTACACTCCTGACACTTTGTTCTCAACGCAGTTGACAAGTTTGTTTCTGGAATAGGATACGATTTTTTCTTGCCAACTCCAAATACTTTGGACAAAATATTTGGATTCTACCTTGGCCAGGATTAGAATACATCAGACATAAAAATGCAATGGCACCAGAGAACTCGTTACACCCCGCTGATCGATTTATTTTCATTTCGTTTTTTTTTTTTCTTTCGATCGCACTGGTCGATCGATCACTTCTTGGGCACTGACACTTTAAATTGATTCCTAATCAAGCTAGATAAATATTCATGGCTTCGATACAGATAGCACGAGACATGCAGTAATATTTTGTTTATTAGGCAGAATCCAGCACTCGAAAGCACTTACATGCAAAACTCAAAAAAGCAATAAATTTTGCGGAAATATCTTTTTGACGATATTTGCCAAAAAAATTTTTCTATAAATAAAAAAAATTCGTGATTCATTTTATATTTGTTTTATTGCTTTTCTCTACAAAATGCACAGAGCCAGGGATATTTCAAGTCAGAAGGAACAATCGTTCGAATTGATTTCGAAAAAAAATGATTTTCCGAAATTGATCGAAAAAATTCACTTGCTACTCGTGAAAATTTTAATCTCGCCAAAAACAACATTCATCCCCTTAATTATCATTTGTATCGACGAAACGAATATTCCTTTTCATACCAGACTTTTCAATACTTGGATATAATCGATATTTCTATAGATTGCTATCAATGGCGCCAAATTCTTGTCCTTCGTGTGCTAAAGAAACGTCGATAGTGCGACTGCTATTAATTTATCACATCGGCAGCGACAAGAAGTACAAATCGATACATACAGATTTATAAACATTTCTTCGTACATTCATATGTTAATTTATGTGATATACGATGCCAGCAATTGATATCCTATTCGAAAGGTTTATGACCTTAACACGCCCTCTCCCTGGTACAAAAGTTTTCATAAGTGTTTGCTGCGGCATTGCGGAAATGACGGAATGCGCATGTAAAGAACCACGTAAGAAATACTTTTGCTCCATGAGGTTCCAATTCTTTGCGAATTGTACCGAGAAACGATGACTGTATCCAGCTGGAGGTGGCCGACTTTGAAAAAAACAATTTGCCATAAACAAATAAGTGGACGAAAAAAATGGAGTATGTCTTAACGATTTATGATCATGAAGAATTGATCGAAAACTTTTGAGCGTTATTGTAACGAGTGCTGACGATTTTAGCCTGGGAATTTAGTGGCAGGATTGAGCACGTGTGAATCATAGCTCGAGTGTTTATTTCACACCGAGCGGAATGAGTAGTAGAGTTACGAAATGCTCGTAAGACTACTAGGGCGGCTAATGGTTCAGTGACGCCTCCGCCAGAGCGCGCGAGCCAACCATGCAGCGCTCTCGATTGGACGCGCGGCTATTGCTCGCGATTTTTACAGGGTTCCGGTTGCAATTAATTACATGCGCACGTGACAATACCGTGGCGAATGAAATGAAGAATTAGCGCGAAGGAAACAGCAGTAATGGCGGAGAGGGAAAAGTACAAGTGCTAATTGACACGAGAGGAGGTAATAAAAAAAACGTTGGCTTCGCCCCGTTGACGATCGATCGAATCGGTATAATAACTCTTATCTCAAATCACGCCCATGACTAATACGTTATGGCGGATATTCAACGAGATCTCCACGGAATTTCATTCTTTGTAAACGCATATGTACCGGATCTATTTTTTTTAATTTGACGTTAATCATCTGGCTTTCTGTCCCCGGCTCTCTGAGCGATTCCTCCATCACGAGTCACTACGACGACTCATCCACATTTCTAAGAAACATCTCGTTTTTTATCGTCCACTGTAACGAGCAATGCATCCTGTACGAGAACGTGTAGCGGGATGAATAAACAGGATACTAAATAACTATAAGCGATGGATGTTGAAGCGATCTTTTCAATCAAACTCCAGTCATTCCTCAATCCTTCCCTATATTAATCAATTGTCCAGCATCATTTTTTGGCAATGTCCTTGTCTCGTGTCCTAGAAGCAACCAAAGTGATTTTAATCCTTCAGGCTCCGCTTGCACGTGAATTAAACTCATATTATCTTGACTGATTAGGAATTTCATGGTTATTATCGACATTATAAGTTACTTTTCCCACCAGTATTAATGGCCTGTACTCCAGATAGATCTTTCGATATCGGCATCGAATAAACAGGTCTACTTTTCTTGGCTCGAACCATTTATAATCCACTTGTATGTACATACACACGGTGTTCCACTTGAAATTGACGCGAAACTTTGGTTCTCATTGTTTCAAAGCAATCTGATTTCTCGATCAAATACAACGACGTAAAGAGCCAAATCATGCAGAGGCTCTCATTCGACTGGTTCATTAGCCACCGAGTGTATTTACCAAGAAATCGACCATTCCAAGCGGGTCAATTTGACCCAGAGTGACAGCACCATTACAAAAAAGCTGGACAGGAATGGAAACTTCTGTTACGTCCATTGAGCATTAAATTCCTCAGACTTATCGATACTTTGAGGCACTTAGATTCGCTATTGCAATAATAAAACGGTTTTGCATCGTTTCCACGTGGATAACGAGAGTTCCCGTTACAATTATACCCATAAATATAACATATACACTCAATACCATGCAGACCCATAGATATGGACAATCTCTCCGTATTTTCTCGCTACGTAGAACGCCAAGAATGAGATTGTCGGTTTGCATTCATTTCTCGATAGCATTGTTTGTTGCATAAGAAAAAAATCTGTGTGCACCAGCTCCGATACGTCGCGATACCAAACGGACATAAGCCGAGCGCAGTTTATTACGGATCCATTGGCCGAACGGACCATATGCGTCGACGGCACGATAAATAGAAGGGAAAAAAGGGGAAGAAGGATCTTACAGAGCTCCGAGAGTTCTCTTTTCTATTGTGTACACCGAATACCAACGGAGTCTCCCTTTCGCAGTTGCCACGCACCAGATTCGCTCCCGATTCGATTCATAATCAGCGTAAATACGAATGACTCTGACATCCAGTTTCCGTAAAAAATCCTTCGCCTACTCTCCCCAAGATAAACAATAAAAATTGGGAAAAAAAAATAAACTTTTTGTTGGACGTTGTTTTTTCTTTTCCTCTTTACTCTCGTTCCGCTGCGGCTGAACGAATGAACCGATTCGTCACTGTTTCCGCATGTGTCTCTAAATAAGAGAATCACATCGAATGGTAAACTTTTGTAGATTGCTTTTTACTCGGAAACATCGTAACTGTGTGATGATAGTTTGACGAATTTGTAGATTTTATCGAATTCCTGCGGATGATGGTCAGCATTTATCAAACGCGTGTATGAGTACCCGCGAGAATTTAACTGCCCGAAGTGTACACGTGCGTGACGCATATGTTTCGCGTGCGTCACTATGTGTGAACCCAAGTATATATATTTATATGCTTGTGTGGATACGTAGAAATATATAAATTCAGATATTTATGCATCGGTATATCGAATGCGCTTTATCTGCTGAAAGGAAATCGGATCGTTCGGTAGGTTCGTAAAAGTCTGATGAGAACGAAGCACGGGGGAGCTCCACATGTATATGCACGAGAGAAAGGTCGATTGTGAAATTTAGTACAGCCATTGAGATTGTTGACTTACAAAACTGTTGACCTCGCGTCGAACAATCGAGATATCTCGAATTAAATAATTTCGCAGCAGAGAATTCTCGAATGGGGAAAAGGAATAACCCTCCTCGGTGCTAATTAATAAATTAGAAGGTTAAAACCGTTTATTCTTCTGAGCAGCTGCACATACACGTTTGTTGCAAGGCTCGTTGCGATTATTATCGTTACGAGCATAACTCGTAATAAATGTTCATTTTGCAATTTTTTACGACGCGTTCCATTAATATTTTTGATTCTTAGAAAATTTTGTTAATTGCCTATTAATAACAAGTTTCTTCGCATAAAAACGTAGAACGGATAACAAAGGATCTTGAAACTTGCTCGATAAACAGTGCAATAACATTCATTTCTTCGCACCGACTTCGCCCTGTATACACATTGTTGAAAAATGCTACGAGCACCTCGCGTCTCGAGCGCAATGCCGGTCACCGCAGTAAGGATCAAGGATCAAGGACTAAATATAGATCGTCACGGTCGATAGCTACGCGAATAATTATTTTTTCTTTCCATTCTGTATATGTCCCCGCAGGACACTTTCTATGCCCTCTCTTCACCCCTAACACGTGTGATTTAATATTTCATAGTCGCGAGCAATCGCGCGAGTTACGAACCAACCATTCCGAACATTATTCTATTAGAACACATACGTAGCGTCGAGATTAGTTGCAACAATTGATCGTTCGACGAAAAATTCTTTTCCAATTGAAATTGCAAATATTTATTCGTTATCAAGCAGGAAGCTATTTTTTATTCAGTACACTGACCAAAATCTCCAAGTTTTTACAAACTCGTTTAGCAAGTGACGTGGCTGACCGTCATAAATATTTTCGGATATGCGTTTTGTTCGCGATTTTATTTCGCGCGAAGCTCGGTCTTGGTGACCTCGAGATTTCATTAACAAAATGAGCCCGGAGATCCGAGGATATTCGTCTATAGTCCTATATTTATTTGCATATATTTAAACATACGTATATGCGTGTATGCTGCGCTATGTCCGTCTATACATAATCAACATAGTAAATCATTCCTGGGAGGCAAACTGCCTCTCTCTCGCGAATTGACCAAAAGCCGGAAACTCTTTCGGACTCCTGAATCTTTTCCGCTGGCCCGAATTCCACGATATAATCCGAGCTCGCGAGAAGGAACCATTAAATCCAAGGACCTTGTTCCTTCGTTTATGTATTACTCTCCTTCGGCTTATATAGCTCGAAGGAGAGGCTAGAATTAAGCAAATTTCTCGCTTGATGCTAATTAGCGCTCCGACTCTCCAACGGAAATCCATATCCACAGGAAACTCTACGCAGAATCAGCCTCTGGGTAATTTTTCATTTTCCAATACAGCGAGCGATTTTTCTTTCGCAGAACGGCTCACGACGTGATTAGTTCGGAATTTTTATCTCGTGACAGGTGCCGTTGGAAGTTTTCAATCTCGACGTTAAAAAAATCATTTTTTCCTTAAAATTTAAGCCCGAGGCAGTTTGTCGTTAAATCTCATTCTTTCCTTTTCGAATGACCATCCGTTTTCGTTCTAATGACCGAAAAAATACCGATTTCCAGTGTCGGTCCATTTGGCGTGGAATTCCTCATACGTGTTACATTTACATGGTCGTGTGTGTTTGTCTATAGTTTGCCGCACTATTGGCTGATCGTACTACGCAAATTTGGGCACGAGTGCACTTTGCCTACGAAGTGAAAGACGACTCTCTGTTTTTCGGGGTTTGACTAATTGACGTGGAGTCTCCAGACAGAAGAGCATACAACGCGACGACTGACTTTGAAATCAATCACGAATCTTAATAATTGCGCGTCGAAGATTGCATTTAGATTGTTAAAAATGTCAATTTCCTGGTAATGTTTCCAGCGTCGCCTTGATCGTTGACACTGCGATTAATTCGGGGACTCAATGCTGAAGAAAAATCTTGTCGCCATGCACAATTGTTACGAAATTTATGAATATAATGGTCCGGCTGTTTTCTACACACCGAGAGGACAATCAATTGTTCTCTCTCCCATGACCTCGCGAAGTTTAAATATTGAGCTTAGAATTTGGTTAATGTAAAAAGAAAACACTCAAAATTTCAGTCGTCGCGGCGAACGGTCGGACAAAAGGTACATAAAGATAATGAAAAATTCATCGAGTCAGCGCGCTGTTTTGAGGCCGAAATTCCACTGCGCACAGTTGTGTAAGGTCGAGAAACCGCGTACCTGTATAAAAGCGTGAGTGACGCGGGCCAAGAGGGAAGAAGAAAAATCTTGTTCGGAAAAAAGAGGAAGGTGGAAAAATTTGCTTGTTCGTATTCGAGTTGAAATTTGAAAAAAAGTACGAATGACAAATTTATTTGAATAATAGTGATCATAATGGAACATGAATGGAAATGAAATCGAGGAGGCTACAAGATTGACGATAAAAATGAGCATGAGAGAAAAAGAGGGAAAAAGGAAAATGAAGGAGTGGGTTTTCTCGTCGCAGATGTAAAATCTTTATGCTCTCTTCTGGTTTGATCGAGTAACCGAACCTCCCGCGAGTGTCTTGGGAATCGAGAAAGAGAGAAAGGGAGAGCGAGAGAGGGAAAGAGAGAGTCCTCACCTCCTTGATTATGTATGTATGGAGGGACAGCATCCAGCGAATCTTATGGCTCTGTGTGACTAGCACGAGCTCACACGTCTGATCTCTCTCTCTCTCTCTCTTTTTCTTTTCCTCGGTCTTTATCCCTTTCGCGGTCTCGGTAACGTTTCTTTCAGTTGTCGCTCGTCGTCCGAGCGTTACACGCGCGTTTTCGTACCGCATTAACAAAAAGACACGTTCGTTCTCATCGGTTAAACAATTATTAGCCTCCGACTGCTTTCGGGTAAAACAAACTCGCAATCGATTAATAACGACAAGAGAGAATTTCTACTAATTCTCTCAATGATCAGAAACCGATTCTGTTTTCATGCAAACGCGCTTGATACTCGACGAATAACCAGCATTTTTTAGTGATTTATCTCGAGACCCAAAAACGTGAAATATTGTTCCATGCATTCGTTACGAAACTTCGTTAGCTGGATTAAGTTTTTGGAAAGTTCTAGAGTACGAAATACGTGGAGATAATTACCAGAGGATTGTACGGAACATCCTGGAGAAATTTATACTCCGTGTCAATCGAAATTCACGCGTGACTTAAACGCAACGTCACACGCTGCTAATTATTATCGTACGTATGTATCCCTGTGTATTTATATATTTTTATACACAAATATATTATGTATATTTGTTTGCATATATTGAGACACGTCACAAGCTCAAGACGATATTCTCATCATCGGGTTATGCCTGCGCGCGTATACATGTGCTATATGGGCTCGAAATTTTGACGTGGATTCACGAAACTACCGACTTGCGCAACATAACGATATTTCGTTAAGTCTTTCGTTGCCCGGTAATATAATCTTGTACTCTTTCGTATATATATATACCTAGAAAGACATGTATATGTGAATATATATATATAGTGACGTAGGGAAACAGTTAGAAAGTGAAGACGCCGATCCATTCCGTATTCAAATTTTTTCCTTGCCTCGTAGCATCTCATTTCGTTTTATTTCTTCTCATTGCAACGAGAATCTTTTGATCTGATGAACAAATGATCGAGAAGACTGAGGGTCCGTGAAGAACTTTTCCAATAATAACAAAGATTCCAAGCCCTGGATCCCGGCAAGGGAGAAAATTGAAACCGCAATTCTAATTAAAAAAAAAATGGTTTCCATACATTTTTTGAAAACAATTTAACGCTTAGAATTATTTATATTTCGCGGCCTGCAGAAATCTGCAAATATTTGACTCGAGGAACGATAATTGATTTTCATTAACGTCTCAATCACTCGATCGACATGTTTCGATCCACTAGAATGCACCTGGAGCATTGCCAGCGGTAATCAAGTTGTTTATTGATTTTTTTTAAGGAGCGAGATCGAGCCAAAAATTTGATAAGCTTCATTCTGTTTTTTTTTCGATATAAGAAATGTCCGTGGCATTTTTCGATCGTTCATTCATTTCGATCATAGATGTCTCCGAGGCAGACGAGTATCTCTTACTCATCCCTTCTCTTGATGAGGATCCTCTTCACGCGTCCATTCGTACGCAGCTCATCTCGTTCGCACACACACGTCTCATGGGTCTCAGTCTGTTTTTTTTTCTTCTGATCGTTTCTCGTGTCCACATTGCATAATTATACCCAGAGAACACGTGGACTCACGAGTTCGTGAAGAAAGACCACGAGTGCGTCAGGCGCAAAACTTTTACGGAACTTAATGATTATTGAAATCAGAGAAATTTTCATCCTGATTAACACTTTTTACCTCGTAATCTAACTATTTTTAGCGGACTTTCGTTTCGCATAAATTGAAATATGATCAAATGTATTATCGATAATGAATTTATTAAATTACGGGCTTCGACAGAATCGAATTTGAGCTACAGTTTAGTGAGAAACACGTGACCCAACGTCGGAAATAAATGATATTTCGATAAATCCAAGTAATTAATGATTTTGATATTTTGGTGGAGAAAAAAGTTCCACTAAACGAATTTCGTAGTGAATTTTGGTATTTTTTCGCGAACTTTATAAACTCGATGACTCCGAGTCAACGATTACGATCCAAATCCTTTTTAATGCCCCGAGAAATACACATTAATCATTCAACAAGGACAAAAGCCAAAATTCAGGCTTCTGTATGCCGCAAGTATGCCGCGGCTCGTTCCCAAAAATTCGATACTCAAATGTCATCCCAACATATTTTTTTTTTTTCCATTTTTTTTTTCTGCTTGTTTTCGTTCGTGGTCTTTAAACTTTTATTAAAAACGACAGAATCGGAGCTGTGGCTTGGCCACCGAAATGCTCAATCGTTACGACAATATTTCAAGTCTCTCGCGTCGATGGAGTTTCTTTTTTCTTTGAGTAAAAATGAGAAAAAAAAAACGGCTAATCCTCGGAGGGATTATCAGGTTTTTTTTCTCGGGACGTAGCGAGGATGGATTTGTGTAATTAGAAAAATGCTGTGCGGATCGTAACGATGGGAGAGGCCGGATCCGACTGCTTATCAATTAGAGGAGCAGGTGCTGTTGACAGTCTTCCTGACTACCGTTCGGTGACTGAATTAAAAAAAAAAATCCCACAAATATACGTTCGTGCGTATTGGTTTTCATTCCAATTTTTTCGTGTTCATACAGACGACATATTTTTTCGCGACCCACACGAGACGCTGCCCCCTCGCGATCTCACGTTTCTCTCCAAAAAAAAGGAGAATGTAAAAAAAATGCGATATGCATGTGAGCTACTCCTTTTTTTTCGCTTTGCCGCCTTTCCCTTCGAAATAAATGCGTGACCAGTAAATCTACTTTCTTCGTACCGGAGAAATGAATAAACGAATTTTCGGGTGTACTCAACAGCCTCGATCATCTTGAGGGGATGTTTGGAGAGAAAAAAGCTTTTTCGTCTTCTGTGCTTTTCATTTCAATATCCAAGTTGCGCATAATGAAAAAAAGGCTCTAATTCGGGCGACTCTTTTCTGATTTAAGGTAAATACTGTGCTGCATACTAGTCAAATGAGTGCTAAATTTTCAAAATGCTTTTAGACCAAGTTTAATGTAACAATTAAATGTATTGTTAGTGGATTTGTATTACAGCATGTCTTAGTAACACGGAAAAATATTAAAAACGATAGTTTTGCAAAAACATTAACGGATAAATCCAAATTTCCATGGTGACACATTTTCACTAGGTTTTTTCAAAGAATTATCTTCATTTTTCAACCGATTTTTATGCACCANGAAATCATTAACAACCGTATATGCAGTCGTAATAATAATTTTGATATTATTTTTATTGATCGAGGGCAATTACGTCGTCGCGTTATTGAATGTGACCAGGACCTGACTTGGTGTCTCGAATTAATACACGTGGAAAGTGTCGGGAATCGTTAGACCGAAGTTTGTAATTGGTTGGTGAGATGGCTGGGTTGAGAACGAATTCTATGCCTTGGCTTTTGGCATTCTGGTCTCGTATGGCAAGGCGAAATGTTGGGAAGAAAGTGCCGGTTAGTTCGAATCGTAAAAGTTTTGGATGTCGAAACCCGAATTAAGCCCGTCCAGGTGTACGCATTTTTCGGCGATTCCGACGTCAAAATTTTACAAGAAATCAATCGCAAATAATGGCGGAAAAACAATTACGTGCATCGTAATGGAATTATCATTTTTTAAATATTCTTTTTCAACGAAGCATTTACGGTAAAAATGTCTGCGGAGCACCTTCATCGTCCATGGGACCATTTGTTAAAACTGGCAATTGTTCGATCAATGCCGCCGTACAATAAATTCAGTTTCAAGTTGTAAAATTCATTTCTCCATAAGATCCACGTTTTTTTTTGTCCGATTATGTAACAAGCGAGTCCAAAAAATTCGTAGACAAATTTCATCGTATCTATTTCTATTTTAAGCCCGCTCTCGGCTATTCCGGTTCTAATGGTCTGGCGTGTATGACAGAAAAATGACATTCCCGAGTAAGTTGGTATTCGTGACACGAACGCTACGAATCCCATTTTTCGCCTCCGGTAGGAAAAACTTTCACGAATCTGCTGCGTGATCTAATTATTCATTCGGGAATATGTTAATTATCGTTTTTTCTTCCGCCTAATTTCGTCGTTCAACTAATTTTAAGTACGACGATAAATTTATTAGGAATCAAATCATTTTTACTATTTTTAACGCGAGTCTAGATTTTTATCGCCTTTGCAGTACACACCAACGAATTTGCTTCACCTTCTCTTCATGCTCTTACCGAAGGGTTGATTTTATGTGCTGATCATAAAATTACCAATGTAAAATAATACGCTCGGATAAATATACACTAATGGATAACGTTGCTTGGTTAATATGCATTTATCTGTATAATATCGTGGATATAAGCCCATGCAGTGATAGTTACTTTTAAAATGTAAACGTATGACATAGAGTCATTGCACAATTTGAAATAATAGTGCTTGTCGATTGTAATTCGTGGTACACGTTGTGCAGCCTTGTTAGGTAAACTTTGTCAGAGCCATTAAAAAAAAAAGAAAAAATTAAAAAACAATTAAAACGATGAGAGCCTCGTAGCAATGTCGATATCTGATGAAAACGACGTAACACAATAAGCTCGCATGTACAAGTCACGGAAAGAATAATCAGTCTGAACGAAGAACCTTTTGTTGGCAGGTGAAAAGCAAAATGCATTTTCGATCTTCCTGGTAGTTGGTACTCTCCTTGATGGTATTCCAAGGTCATCGAGCTCAAAGAGTCGACCGATACGGAAAGTCCTCGCGAGGCAGAGGACATAAATGCTCGCTCTCGGCTAAATGATGGAGGTCGACATTGACGCCTTACTCGTTCAGTGACGAAGAATCTTTTGAATAAACGCAAAATAAAACGTACAGTGTGCCATCGAAAAAATGACTAAATTTCGAATGGCAACGAACAAAGATTAAGCGATAATTCATCGAGTAAGACTGACAAACGAGACGTTGAATAGTATTCACAAGTTAGCGGAAAAGATAGTGAAAAACAACTGAAGTTTCTAGTCCGAGTGTTCGAGGATGTCTCTAGCTAATTTCAGTTTCCCGTTTCAATTGGCGGCTTCGACCTCGTACGCTTTTCCCGGTGACCAGAGTCCCCAATCGGCTATCAGTAACTTACGTTTGAATGCCGTTTTGCCACCGACACCCGCGCCAACTTTTAACGACGAGAGAAGGTACGAGAACGAACCGTACATTACCCCAGCCCAGTATCAACATCAGCACCAGCAGCAGCAACAACGTCAGAGAGAACAACAGCTGCGAGCCCAAGAATCATACGCCGGACATCATCACCATCATCATCATCCGGGAACGTCCGGTTCCTCCGGTTCTAATCAAGATACCAGATACGCTAATTACAATCAAGACTTTCGAAGAACTCAGCCCAGACAACAGCAAGTACCACAACAACAAACTAATCAGCAACAACAAAACAGACACCATCCTCCTTCCACGATAAACAAACAAGCTTCCCGACCACAACCTCGATTGCCCAATCCTCAGGAACACCCACATGCTTCACAAAATCCACCAGGAAATATACAAAATCCGGACGGCTCGAGAAATGCTGGCCAGGAAAATTATCCCGAAAGACCCGACGATGGGTGAGTTGCTTTTACTTTTTTTATTCTTTGCGATATTTCATCTCCACTCGTAAAAATCCTTTTCCAACATTGAGCTTCGAGAATTATGAGCGATTGAACTTGCCTGGGTCGTAGAGACCCAGACTATCAACCACCGAGGCTCGATAAAGTAGCCACGATAAGCAGCATTTGCTTCCATCGAAAATAATTGCAGAAACGAGTACGAAAAAAAAATGAGAAATCGAGAAATGAAAAAAAAGCCAATTAGTTTAGAAAATTTTAACTTCAGACGTTTGAAAAAGTCAAGAGCCAATATCCACGCTCAGAACGATGGATAATTCGATAGCGGATTTTTTCCACCGCCAGCAAATGAGCCTGAAGATAAAAAATGGCACTTGAGATGAAAAGGAAAGAAAAATAACGACAGCCCACGGTTTTAATTCCGTCATTATCGGGTCAGCTTTTACTCAAGAATAAATATGGGGAAAGTCACATGTACGGGGTGTTGTCGACGAAATCTCGACCAGGATGCTTCCCATTTAATATGCATAATGTGTACACACTCAAACGGAGACAGGACGTTCTTACTTCGGGTTTACACGAGAGCAGCCAATACGTCATACACGCACGTGTATACACAGCCATACAAATATATGCGAGGCGTCGAAATCGTGAAATCCGATCGCGAAAGGAGAAAGAGCAGGAGACAAGACGAAATGTAGTGACTTTGCTTTTTGGGCGCCAGTGCCTCTGCAAAAAATCTTGCGAGACAATAATACCGCGCGTTTCTTACTCTTTGTCCTTTTTTTCTTCCTTCACGTGTACTTTACTGTTTCTTTTACTTATTTCGTCGTGTTTTTTTTGTCCTACCGAGGTAACCACACAATTACGGTTCGCTGCTTCTGTTCGCATTGATCGTTAATACCCGCGTTGCTTCAAACCTTCTTTTCCAAGCGAAAGCGTTCCCTTAGCGATATATATATTTATATACCTTCATACCCACAAGCAACCGCGGAAAAAACCGCAAGAGCCGTATAATTGAACGCGTAATAATAACGCGCGAGATCTTTGCGAACGAGCTCGGGTTTCGCGAATTTTACTCACTTCGACGCCTTTCTCGTCGCCTCCGCACCCCGTTCAACTTGAATTTTCGAGAATCATGTTTTGCAATTTTTCGTTGGACAAATATTGGAAAGAATAAAATACCCAATTCCACATTTTCTCGTCGCGCGATGAGCTTGGTAAATTAAGGTATAACTATCGCAGAATGGGTTGATTTAGGATTTTCTTGAAATCTAGTGTAAATTTCTTGACATTAAAACGAACAACTTTCCTATGAGACGAAACATTTTCTGCCGTCTAGAATTTGAGATATTTCATTTCCAATTTTATATTTTTCCCATCTAAACGCATGTAAATTGAAGTGACGTTTCGTTAAAAAAGTTGCAAGAAAAAACAAAAGAAACGCGACTTCAATTTACATGCGTTTAGATGGGAAAAATATAAAATTGGAAATGAAATATCTCAAATTCTAGACGGCAGAAAATGTTTCGTCTCATAGGAAAGTTGTTCGTTTTAATGTCAAGAATATTTACACTAAATTTCAAGAAAATCCTAAATCAACCCATTCTGCGATAGTTATACCTTAATACATTCGTAAATAACTTAATTGATTGATGGTCGAATAAATATGTAAATTAATAGGGCGATAAACAGAAGACGTTTGAAATGAAGAAATCGAATAAATTATAACCCGTCAATAATCGCGTCGCATATGAAATCGTGTAACGAGCTCATTTCGATGCTTTTTTTTTTTATTCTCAAAAGATATACGAGAGTGAATGGCGGAGCTTACGGTAGCGCTGACGCCAAAACCTCGGTTCACGCGATTCTCGATTACGATGATGACGAGGACGGTAACGTCGAGGATTATTACGATGACGAGGCGACGGATATGCCGAAGAATACTCGTGTCACACCGATACAGGGTCCTATTTATGTGAAAAACGGTACTGTACCGGTCGTACCTTTATACTCGTATCCGCAGCTCAACAACGGCAGCTTCGTACAAATACCGGTAAGTCTAAACAAATATATCACCGGATTTCGTAAACACATAATGGAAGAAAAAATCAATTTTCATCTGCGAGATGACGATTGAATTTTAAATCGATCTAAAAAATTCGTATTAAATTTTAAAACGATCGTCTCCTTCAACCGAAGTACGACGAGGAAGGATTTGAACTTTTTCTACGTGCAATTAAATTTTGTGACAGAGAAAAGGCCCTTAAAGTGTCCTCGTGCGAACCCAGCACGTCGATAAGCTGCGAACAAAGTTTCACTGCGAGCAAAAACCACTGCACACGCGTCTCAACTCCCTGAAAATTAATTCGAAAGGTAGAACGTGCCGCGGGCTTCTTTTCAATTACACCCTCGACTCATAGGTCTGGCCTTCTTGATAAAATTTATATCTGTGTAAATTCAGTCACTTCGTATACCTACGTAGTTGTTATATGCCATGATAACTGCTTCTTATTCGTATATACGCCTGCGTGATGACATTTCGGTAATTATTTACAAGTGGGCTCCACCTTGAAAAGACTGCAAATTTTTTTTTATTGCATATTTTCATTAGAAAACAGTCTGTTATGCATTATTAAGGTGGCGGAAGACCAAAAAAAAAAATTGAAAAAAAATTGAAAAAAAAAAATTATTCGTCATCGCGAATTTCGAAATTTTTGATGGACATCATGATGTTCCTTCCCATAAGGTTTTTTACCCATAAAAAATGTAAAAAAAAAAAATCCGGCCCGATTATAGGTGAAGCCCCACTTGTAAATATTTACCAACATTTCCTCGAGAGCACGTCGTCACAGACGAGACGAATTCTCATCCTCGTGAACATCCTCGTATGAGCAATTTCGGAAACGAGTTCAGAAGGTTCATTGCTGATAAATTTAAGGCTGCATGCTCCAAACGTCTCGTATCTATCGAACTCGTTTTCCGAAGGTAAACGAAGGCAGAAATTTACGAACGTTCGTATGCGAACAGTTAAGTTCACCGATGGGAACGAGCTAAACGACGTGAAAGGAATTCGTAGCTCGACACATCGGTAGCAATCATCGGCTCGCAACTTTTGTCATGCGAATGAAATGAAAGGAAACAAAGAGAAAAGTCATTTTTTTAACGCCGAGCATTAAATTCATCGCATGAGATTTTTGGATTCTCATAAAAGCACAAATTGTAGAAATCGTCTTGAGAGAAAAAGAGAGTCAAAGTTTGAGAATCGGAACGAGAAACTTGATTCCAAAATCTTGAATTCATTGCTCAAAGTTTCCACGAATGCTTTCTGGAAAAAAAAAACGAGGTTTTAACGAGTTTACGAAATAAGCGAGTCGTATCAAGTCGTAATATGGTCGAATGGGTTCAATGTCAATCCCGTTTGAGCTTCGAATGTCTCGAACCCTTTCACCGATATTCATGCCGCTTGATCAGCCTCGTCACTTTCCAAACAAGTCAATCAAAATCTTTGAAAAGCGACGGAATGGTAAAATAGTAAAAAAAAAAAAAANAAAAAAAAAAAAAAAAAACGATGGTAAATCGATTCAAGTTCGAATATCGCGATCAATCCACGCAGTAAATCAACGATAACCGCAGGCTTCAAGACGCGTACCCATATACTCGTAGATATCCGAGAGAAATGGCCGCAAATTTTATAAATGGCGGTGTCGAGTATTCAATGACGCCTACTTGAACGTACCTCCTCGTAGGACGAGAGTCGTCAATGACGCGACGCCGATTTCCGGTGTAAATCGTGCTCATGACTCCGCAATTGTGTCCCGCGTGTATCAAGGCGCGGTTTGTACACTTGAACCTCGATTAAGTGATCAATTACGAAACCCAATATGCGATCGTATCCTTTTCGTTCACGAATGCATCGCAGCACTTGAGCGAACGCCTGACTTGATCCTTTCGCAAGAATTTCACAAAATTCATCATTTTTGGGCTTAAGGTATAACTATCGCAGAATGGGTTGATTTAGGATTTTCTTGAAATTTAGTGTAAATATTCTTGACATTAAAACGAACAACTTTCCTATGAGACGAAACATTTTCTGCCGTCTAGAATTTGAGATATTTCATTTCCAATTTTATATTTTTCCCATCTAAACGCATGTAAATTGAAGTCGCGTTTCTTTTGTTTTTTCTTGCAACTTTTTTAACGAAACGTCACTTCAATTTACATGCGTTTAGATGGGAAAAAATATAAAATTGGAAATGAAATATCTCAAATTCTAGTCGGCAGAAAATGTTTTGTCTCATATGAAAGTTGTTCGTTTTAATGTCAAGAATATTTACACTAAATTTCAAGAAAATCCTAAATCAACCCATTCTGCGATAGTTATACCTTAAATATCTGATTTAATTCTTTCTGTTCTGTCGCTTCCACTCGATTCCTTATGCAGCTCTCTTGATTGCTGTCTATGAATTTTCGCCCATATAAACGAATTCAATGGAACTAATTCCCCTCGCTCATTTTGCTATCGAATTATACCACAGACGACCAATTAATTAATTGCCACGAGTTGTTGTTATCGTGATCGAATTTATCATTCGCGAACGATTTCGACATCGCGAACTAAAGTCGATAGTTTACAGAGTCAAATTAATTCAGTCCGATCGTATAATTCCACTGGACATAAATCAAAATTCGTGCCATTTACCATTTTTTTTTCGCCCTGCATTATTTTTCCAGGAAACTCGATAATTGACGGTTTCATTGCAAAAATCGTTATCTCGCGAGTTCCACGTCTGAAATCGACGTTCGCTAAGTATAATGGAAATAGAAACAAATCTTGTGGCGCGAGACAATTGTCCTGGTGCAGGACATTGACGTTTGTTGTCCGGTAGTATTACCAGCGGGGAAGTTGACCGAGGTTGTAAACCCCAGGTCGATAAACCCGTCGCTACTATTTTTTTTGCACCGCATGTTGCGGCTGATTAACATAAAACCTTGAATGAATAACTCGATGTACTTTGTGCCGGGCGTTTCGCTCTGAATGTTCAATAGCTTGGCCAAATTCGTAATGTCATAAATTGTTGTTTTACTGCTCGCGCTGACGGGGATTATTCATACGAACAATCGCCACGGTATATTTCGGAGGTGAATAAAAAACTTAAAGCTCAGAAATTCTTTTTGTATGCCCAAACTTTCGTACAGTAATTATTTACGAAAAATATAAAAATAAACATTTTCATGGCAGATTCTCTGGACCGCATTATCGGTTGCTTTGGGGGTCGAGCTGCGGGGTGATCTTGTCAAAGGAACACCGTGCATCAAGAGATACCATCAACTTTATTGCCCAACTGCTGGCAAAACTTATCCCACGTGAGTAAACGAGACCCAACGATTTTTCATCGTTGCCAAAGTTTCTGAAAATCATTTCGAATAACTTGCATCTGTTTGGCCATTTTTTCTACTGTGAATTTTTTTATTTCTTTGAAAATATTGTCAGAACCATTGAAAAAAAATGTTTCCCATGGCAAAGGAGAAACGTTGACAATGAAGATTCGTTTTTTGTTATGCAGCGATCGTATAGAACATTTTATAGACGAAAATAAAGCCCTCATGAAACGAATGTACGGGGTTTTCGAGATGGACGACGATTTCGGTCCTCCGAGTCATCAACCCGGCAAAAGAAGACGAAGGAATGCGAAATTTGGAGAACCGGACGGTGGCCCGAGCCTACGATACACGAATAACGATCCTGCCATCGAAGTTGGCGACTCATTTTTCAAAAAAGCTAGAAACACCCGACAAACCTCTGTCAACACTGGCGGAAATGAGAGCGGACGGTAATTTCTCTATTCCACAAAAAAAAAGCAAAACGCACGATAACCTTCGTATTTTTTCTTCATGTCTTTCCAACATTTTTCAGCATCGATGCTTGCGAGTCCAAAGCCGAGATCGTTACACCCTATTGGGCAAAAAACAGCGCTGCTAAAACTCGAGCTATCGTGAATACTCAACATTTCGAGCAAGCCATTCACCAAGAAATGTGCACGTAAGTATTTCGTCGATTGATCGATAACGAAGCAACGAAAATGAAATCCTTTCGGAATTGCGACAATTGAAAATTTAACTCGATTCACAAAAAAGGATCACGAAGTTGTGTATTTATTTCTGCGCATTAAAAATTTTTGTTGTTTTGTAGAAAAACTCATACGAATCGTTGCCACGGTGAATGCGGTTGCGAGCAAAAATACAAGTGGCATAGATTGTTGGCCTACGATCCTGACGACGATTGCAAAGGCATCTTCATGGACTGGTTCATTTTCCCATCGTGTTGCGTCTGCAGATGTGAACCGACCGCCGCAGCGAGTAGGATTTTCACGCCAAAGTCAAATCGGAACTGAGACATTGGCTGTGTCTCCCACCTCCGAGAAACGAGAGTCTAAGAGGCGAAAAAAAGACCCTGAAAAGCTGCAACGAGTGCCGGAGTGTTATTTTCTTCGTGCAAAACTTTTCTGTGAGAAAAATTCATTCGACGCGGTGAGCGAAGACTCAAATAAACTCGTAGGGGATTCAAATTATCCTCCTTTCTTCTGCGAGTCCAAAGAATTCATGCACGAATGACAAATGGACCAGAAACTATCGAAGGAAAAGGACAAATTCAACGCTTTTTCCCCTTTTTTTAAATCCTAATAATAAATTTAGTAGAAACGACGTTAGCGTTCTTCGTGATTGTACAGAAATCTCGTCTAGTGTAAATGTATTTTTCAACGAACTGAAGACACACGTTAGAGAAATTTTAAGCGCATAGATTTAATCCAGTTCCAACGATTACATTCCGAATCCCATTCTTTCAATTATTCTCAATTTTTTCTTTCGTTTCCAGAATTTTCGAGATCTCTTATTGTTTCATTGCTAGAATTTCATATCCATACGATACTCAGTAGAAAAAACAAATAAACACAATTATCGTAATCATTCTCATAATTATTAAGGTGTAGATCACGTTTTTGCTAAATAAACATTTTTTTTTCTAGAATTTAGACGAATTAATTTCTTGCCCTGTTCTTTGCGGGATTTCGAGAGTTGTCCTGCTTGAAAACTGCTCTCTCATGTGCCAGGACGACAGTTCGGTATCGATCGAGCTCTCAGTCTTCCGTCGGCAAAGCAGTATGCGACCAAGTGACCAGAACATACGCAGAAAAAAATGAATTTCTTACATTTCCGTGAGTTCCCATTTTAAACGTTTTCTGCACGACTCTCCGAACTTGCTGTTTACAATTTTTACAATTTTTTAAATTAATTTGGAAATAATATTCCAACATGTTTTGTCCGGGTTGACAAATCGTGTTGTTGATTAGATCATCGTTCAGTACTTTGCAATTTTATAACTTAGAGATGATTTCATACTCGATCTTTGTGGAAATCATTGCAACCTTGAGCTGTGGCAATTATCATACTTGTACTCGGAACACGCAATTCCAAGTGAGAAAAAAAGGAATAAATCATGATCGGAACGATAACGAGTGTCCATACGATTTTGCTACAGATTATTCTCATTTTTAGAATTTTTTCAAACCTCCGGAATAATTGAGATTCTACTTTTTGTTCGTTTCTTTTTTTTTCTTCATATTTTCATTTTTTTCGAAATCCACCCAGCGAATCTTTTCTTTCGAGCAATTTTAATAACGTCTTGGTCTTACTGACGGCGTACCACGTTTATTTCAACAAACACAATTGGCATTCGATCGGAAAATACTCCGATATAGAAAAAATCTGTTGAATTCTCATCGCCTCGTAAAAATGGAAACATTTGGTTTCGAGTGATACAAAATCCTTAAAATTACGAGACTTTTTGTCCTGTGTTCATTACCGAATTTCGAAAGAAATTACAACAAAAACTTCCATCGGTATCGATTGGATTTTCAAAATATCTAAAAAGATACAAAAAAAACAATCATGCGATTTAATTGTTTAATAAATCCAATACGGTACGACAATTATGAAAATTTTCGATTCTCATCCTCGAGATATATAATTGATGGAAAAAGAAATAGTACTTTCGTGTGTCGTCTTACAATGGATTTCAAGATTCAGCCGAAAACCTTGAATTATAATTTTATTTAAAAGTTTTAAAAAATCTTTCGCAAAGCTCCTAAAATTGGATAAGCCGCGATTCTATCAAATGGACGGATTCCTGATAAGCCACGTTTTACATGAATATACAGATTTTTATTTGCATACTCCGCAAAACCAACAGAAAGAAAACGTGATAGAAAATTAAGGAATACAGTGAAGGTTACAGCAAACGAAGAGATAACTAATAATTAATTATTATACGACAATAACAATTCTTATAATACAAAATTGGAATAATAGTGGGTTAGAGGAAAGGAAAGGATTCAATCATTAAGTTGTGTATTTGCAATTTCAGGTAAGAACATTTTTCTACAGCGATAATTATTTGCACGAAAATAAAATTGAGAAAAAGTGAGACGTCGTTAGCAGTGAAATGAAGAAATGGTTTACCCTGTGGGAGACGGTGAAATCTCAACAAATATTTGAACGTAGCACGGAATAAATGTATCGAAAAGAAAAAGATGCACTCGTTACCGTCAAAATGACAATAAATTTGAAATATATTAATGAAATTCATTGGAGAGTGACACTGGCGAGGAAATTTTGCAAATCCGACATTTTTGTACCTTCGGTGCAGTCACGATTAGCAAATCCACGTCTTACTTACTGTTTTCGAGTCTACTTTACATAAATATTCGAGAATCGAATTAAAAATAAAAAGTAATACGAAAATTTCAACGTTTCGAGAAGAAAATCCAATTTTATTGTATAGATGATGCTTCAGTTATTCGCGACTAACGAATCGTTGCGATTAAGTCCTCCGGGTTCGATCGAGATGACAAAACTCTTTTCCATCGTTCGTCGCTGCTCAATTTGGTTTTTTTGTTCGTAAAAAAAAAAAAAGAAAAAATACTAAGTTGGCACATTAGAAGAGCGACCTAATAGACGGTGAGAAGGCACAAGTCAAAAGAGCGATTGCGCAGGCCTGGAACATTTGGATTCCGGAAATGGAATTGGCACCGTTGCAATAATCGGAATTACAGATGTGACAAGATTCGATGGTCACTTGACTTTGAGTCGCTGTGTGGGGTCCGCACGGACCGTTGGTGATGTCACGCTCGTCAGGATTCGGTATAGCGCAAGATCGGACAATCACCAGCTGACCATTTTCTAGAAAATATCGAAATACACACGTTTACTCAAAATATGCGAAAAAAGATTTTTCGACTGCCACACGTTCGAGCAAGCAATTATGGCTGAAGGAATTTGTTTACAATTCCAACGTCGCATGTAGACAATTGTTTCTCTTAAGCCTCCAAGGCCTCGAGGCTGCTTTGCTTTTAAACTCGTTGAAATAATAATTTGACTGAATTTTGGCACGCGCCGTCATGGTTCTCGGAAAATAATTGTGCCTCAAGCGTGTTCGGTTTCAAGACGCAAGAATCATGGTCAGACCCAAGGAAATATCGTGGTTTTGCGTATCACGTCGACCTCTCGGGTGTGGCATTGTCCTTGAGATTCACCTAAGCACGCTGTCGACTTAATTATCGTAATTTTTGCTCGTCATTATTCACAAGTGTTCGCCTCACAGACTTTTATCAACTCAGTATTTCATGTGCACGTATGCAATATATGAAGAAAAAGAGAAGGAGATTCACATGAGTCACGTACACCGCATCAGACTATTCGTGAGTCTCTTGGTCGAATTCTATCAAATGAAACGAAAACGAATTGTCATAACGCCGAAGACGTGCCCGTAGTAAGAGGATTTACACTTGCGGAAACATGGAAAAATTCTAGTCGCTGCGTCATCGTTTCGATAAAAAGATTTTTGGGTTCGAGTTGAAGGATTTGTCGGAAAAAGGATTTTTCGAAATTGCTCTTTGTTCGGGTTCGAATTAAAACTTTTTCTTGACAAATTATCATTCGAGCTCGAGTGAAATCATTTATTCGAATGAAAGATTTTTCAATCGCATAAACATTTTGGTGAACCAGAACACGATCAACAATTTTTTTATCGAATCATTTCTTCTCCTTATTGAGCTCGTCCAGAGCGTTTGAAATTTCAATAGACATTCAAACTGACTCTCTTTTTTCTCATCAAGAAATCAATTTCGTGGTTCGATGATTTTTAGGCGCCTCGAGTTAAGTTCCTTCGCGTTTCGCTAGTTGGAAGCGGCGATAAAAAAAAACAAATCACTTCAAGATCGTTCGAGATTGAACTTTTCCGAGCAACTTTTTTCATGTCGATTTTATCATGAAGAACGGGAAGAATTCTCGTTCGAAATTTAATGACGAAGTCGAAAAACATGCCATAAATAAAACTTTTAATGGAAATAAATGAAAAATCCTGAGCATCATTTCAAATTACAAAT
The DNA here is from genome assembly GCA_037952995.1 of Hyposoter didymator. Classification (NCBI taxonomy): domain Eukaryota; kingdom Metazoa; phylum Arthropoda; class Insecta; order Hymenoptera; family Ichneumonidae; genus Hyposoter; species Hyposoter didymator. The sequence goes on from JBAJMU010000005.1 coordinate 12,477,040, forward strand.
CTTTACCTCTCTGCACGATTTTCTTGCAAACGTTCCTGTCGTTGTATCCGTAACTCGACTGAGGGATGGTTCCATCGCAGTCTCGTGTATGGAAATTGCGATTATGCTCCGTAGCATTCATTGGATCGCCGCAATCTTTGCTCATGGTCGATGTGCAGACCCAGCATTTGATGGCCGACCCTGTAGATGAAAAATGAAAAATAAAAGACAATTTTATTGAAATAAATTTCATTGAAAACGAAAAATGATGAAAAATTCATCGATTTATTCCAAACGATAGATTTTCCCTAATCTCCAGAACCCAAACATAGAAAACGAAGGATCACAACAGGTGTCACGCGAGTTTTGATGAAAACTTCAATCGACATCCTCGAATTTAAGTTGAATCCCTGTTTTCTATTAAAAATCAAATTCTCCCGAATTGCGGTGCAGTTTTGTGTTATCGCTTGATTGAATGTCACAATAAATGATAATTGATGAAATTCAATGAATGTGTGATTCGCGATCAGCGAGTATTGACATTCGTGGTGTCGGATTCAATTGCAACGGAGTATTCATAGCAAATAGTATGCCACGATGATTCATCCTTTGTAACGAGCTCCTGTGATATATTTACAAGCGACATACAGTCGACTTGATGCAAGTGTTACGCAAACGCAGCGAGTATACGAGATTTCTATGGCCGGTTGAAAATAACCTGTTTGCTGGAATACCTACAGTAAGTTCTTCGTCCAACTACGTGCGTTTGAACGAACCATACAGCACTTTGCAATGTTTACACGAACATTTACAACGTTCGAGATAAATTAACACGACGTAGTGAACAACTTCTTGTAGATCGAGTGAATCGGAGTGTCGAAGGGTGTAAAGAATCATTCGAGTGTTGCGATTTCAGGAACCGCGATAGGCGATCTAAAAACTCGGCACGTACATACGAGAGCATCGTCATTCGGTCACAGTTCAAAAGATCCCATGAAAGAACGGGATTACGACATAACACGACAAAAAAGATCCTTAACGCCGAAGGTGCGGTGCTAGAATAGTAAAAAGTTAACTACGAGTGTTGGTTCAAAAAGGGAAGGGAAAAAGTCTCATAGCCTACGACGTAACAGGTGTCGTGAGACCCTGGGCTTATCCCCGTAACGTCACACGCCCTCTTCGAGTGCGATAACATCCTATGAACACGGAAATGCATACCTTTTCCGTATAACTATATATATAGCTTCGCAGCTTTGTTTTTTTTCCTTCAGACAATAGACTTGAAAATGTTTTGCCTTCTAAATGTACGCAGTTTCCCACGTTCTTGCTCGACAGCATAAACGCTTAGCTGCAGGTAATCATAACTGACAAGCGTGAATCACCTGATGAATGCAAAATTTCGAAGCAGCATTTTATCTCTAAATTTTTTTATATTTTTTTATATTTTATTTATTTATTTGGCCAGGGCATCGAATGAAAAAAAAAATCCATAAGGATTTTGAACTTTGGATGTGGATTGAATGTTTAAAAATTCGAGGCTCAACCCACGAACAAGGACTATAAGATTCTTTAGCGGCATTACTTTTATTCAACAGGTGGATCGCCATGGAGCGTACGCGAATAACAAACGTACGACATGCTCGTAGAACGCAATACTATCGTTACGTGATCCTGTGTTTATTAAATAAGCTCTTTCCTGAAAGGGTGGCAACAAGGTTGGTCATCGGCGATGACCGCATCGCGTGCGTTTACGTAATTCACCGATACCGTCACCGCGTCTACATTGCTTTTGTTTTTGCAGCGATGATATAGCACCGACGGTCGAATCATCAACCGCGGTGTGCCGATTGAGGCCCATTACTAGGATTGAAAAAAGATGAACCCACACGATTGTCCGGAGCATGAGTCACGATTGTTCGCCATGGAAAATCGTGTGCGTTTTCAGCTGGAGGTAAACCTTGCGAAATTCTCATCAACAATCATACGCGATCTACTTTGTCAACGGCAAAAACCCAAAGCAAGGCATTCGAAGGTTTCTTTTAGTTTTTTTTTTTTTTTTAAATTTTCTACTTTTACGTTCGCCTTGCTCTCGTTACGCACGAGTTGCTCGCTCTGGACAACGGCAGGAAATATCGAATCGAGTGTACAAAAACGTGGACAGCGAGTTGTACGCTCGTTACGTGCTATTCGGAGGGTTGAGCACTCCGAATACTTCGCTGTCATCGATTAGTTTTTTTTCCTGATACTCCGACGATTCCGAGCGACTTGTACAGCAAATAACTTTCAGGCTAAACATTTTTGTACGTTATTTCGAAGCTCGTGCGGTTGTTACCAACATTCCTTTTCGAGGGTAATAATTATTTTTTCGTTCCAGGCCCCATTCATTATTTGCATCGCCCTTCCGGTATGTCATCCACACACGTGTTCCCCGCCCATGGGCGAGTTCTTTTCAGCTAATCTCGCGCAATTAAATCTATTTTTGTAGTCTTGCTCGTTATCGGCTTTTCGATGATATTTCTAGTAACGAGGGTTCATTAGAGTGGCTGAAAATATTCTCAAAACATCGGCCATCGTCCAGCAACAAAACTGCCACAATTTCCTACGCGATTTCTAATCCGATTGTTTTTTTTTCAACGTCACTAAATAATCAGTAAAAAAAAAACGGAACCGAATTTTGAGCCATGAATGTCTCTCGTGGAATCATGAGTGATGTCGATTAATAAATGAATTAGTTTTATTTTATTATTGAAAGTTGAATGTCTTCGGAGACAGCAATCGATCGATCGTCGTCGAACTATTCGTCTCTTGAAAAGAACTCGGATCACTTGGACTAATGGAAATCTATTGGATTAATGTGATGCCCCGTCCATTATTTTCTCCGACTTTTATAGCAGCCGAAAGCAGAATAAAAAAAAATGTTTATAAATCAAATTTCCAATTACTTACCGGGTTGGACGTGGGCGGCAATCGCCAAGAGAGCAAAAGCCACGCAAGCCTTCGAGTTTAGTCTTAATCCCATCTTGTTGGTTCGTTTTTCAAATTTACGACACACCAAAGCGAACGAGTTAACTGATGGAAAAGTGATTTTAATCACTTGTATCTTCGCTCAATGTCAAGTTGTGATATCGTCGAAAGAATGGAGTGATCGAGAGTGCAATGTATACAAGACCGATCCGGACGGTGGCCGCGATAGAACTGTGATGCTTGAGTCTTGCGAGCACAAAACTTTGTGTGCAAAGGATGCACTTCGGAAAGCTGGGCTAATGACACTCCCAACTCCGTTCGTCGCGGTACATTATTACGGCGTAATATTCTGTAGCAGAGATAGAGAAGAGACAGAGGGAGTCGCAAGGGCAGACAGAGATGGAGAGAGGGAGAGTCATCAGCCCCACCATATTTCCAACTTCTTCGCCTCAGAAGATTCAAGATCGTATAGCAAGAGTAGGAGTTGGGACGAGAACGAATAGGAAAAAAGTACACCATGGAGTTATATTTCCAAGGCTTTTCGACAAAGACACGAGCGATCCTAAAGCTCAATGATGGAGAAAGACAAATAAAAAGAATAACAACATTCGAAATGAAAAATGAAGCAGCTGAAATGGAGAATTGGACGTCAACCATGAACGACGACGAAGAAAACACCAAAAGTTCCGAAATGAACGATTAAGGTATCGCAGAATGGGTTGATTTAGGATTTTCTTGAAATTTAGTGTAAATATTCTTGACATTAAAACGAACAACTTTCCTATGAGACGAAACATTTTCTGCCGTCTAGAATTTTAGATATTTCATTTCCAATTTTCTATTTTTCCCATCTAAACGCATGTTAATTGAAGTGACGTTTCGTTAAAAAAGTTGCAAGAAAAAACAAAAGAAACGCGACTTCAATTTACATGCGTTTAGATGGGAAAAATATAAAATTGGAAATGAAATATCTCAAATTCTAGACGGCAGAAAATGTTTCGTCTCATAGGAAAGTTGTTCGTTTTAATGTCAAGAATATTTACACTAAATTTCAAGAAAATCCTAAATCAACCCATTCTGCGATAGTTATACCTTAAAGAGCCAAAGTTTTCATTCTTCACTTTTGGGAACAAATTCTTTCCAAAATCTTATTTCCATCGTTTTTGAACGATATCTCATCCCAAATCTTTGCTAAAGTACGTTTTAGAATTTTTTCTATCGCTATGAACGTTTGATTCGGAAATATCGGACGAGTGGTCGATCACACACGGCGGAATCCCTGGAATATAAATCATGAATACATCGTATAATTTGTGAGTCATCATAAAGATAGGGGCCCGAATGTACGAAGGGTGGTTTGCTTTTTTCAGAGGGTGAAATTTATCGAGTATATTCTCATTGATTATTTACGCTCGTTAAATAATCTCGGAGCTCCATCTGAAGGTACACGTAAGCGTGTATTCCTTGTCAACGCTCGTCGATTCATCAGCGATAAAACCGAGTCTTTTGTCACTGTCGTCACATCGTCGAATTTACCCCAAAAATTCCGAATTATTTATCAAAATATAAAAAAAAATATATATTCCGAACTTTGACTTGGAAATTTTGTATAAAAATAACGAAATAATTATCCAATCCAAACATAATTTGTAGAATTCTTTTCTCAATGATACAAGCCTCGGAATGATTGTGAGAAACTCAATCTTCCAACGACTCCCAAGAGTCGAATGTTTACGTAATAATTCGTAGTAGAATCGAATATAACTATTTATGGCACAAGATACGGGCAACGACTTCTCTCCTTGTTTATGTACAACACTGTGAAATGGTTAGTTGCACATGTGATCTCGGTTAAGGTGTTGCGTTCCAAGCTGCATCGGTTCTTTTCTCGTCGTGCAGCCTGAGCTGTTGCGATCTATCGTTCAGAGCGAAATGCTCCTTCACAACTGACATACTTTCCCTTTTCTCATATTTCTTCGCTTTTACTACCGCGACAGTTGCTTCTACATGTTCAGCAAATATCTTTGCAAACAAAACCAAGTCAGCTGATACGAAATTCTTCATGCAATCGAGTCCTTTGAGCCCTTTTCATTGTCAAGTACACGATATTGCTCTTTTATACGGGCATAGATCGCTGCAATGTGAATTGTGAATGAAATCAAGTTGGACGAGGGAGACCCTCAAAATTGACGACAAATAATATGAGGGCGGATTACCGCGGTCACCCAGTGCCAACCCGCCCGTACATCTAAAAATCTATATATGTAGATGGACGTATGTATGTATTACATATAGAAATATATACATACGTAATATACGAGCTATGTCTCCAACGGTCGTCTTCTAACTACGGCTAATTAGGCACGTAATTTTAATTCGCTTCACTTTAAACCTCCCACTTAAATCCTCTCAATGTTTTCCAGCTCCGTACTCGTTTTCAGTGCCGAACGAGAAACGAGCAAAGGTAAAGCTTGTGACTATTCCGAAAATACTATAAATCGTTAGACTAATAATAATAATTGGATGATCAAGTTTCTCGATCGAGACTATTCTGGAAAGGATGTCAAAAATAACTACTCGGTACTTCGTGTGTGTGTGTGCAATTAATTGCACAAATTCTTCAATTAACGAAGAAAGTTGCTTATTTGAAAAAAATGAGGAAATTTTTCTGGTTATTTATTTTTATTTTTCTATCGATTGCGATAATTCAGTTAGTGACGAAAAGCGCCCGACGTTTTGACAATTTTAACTCAAACTCGGCCGTCTCGTTTCTCGATTTGTTTTTTTTTTTCCATTGCCTTTCGATCGTTCTTGAAATAATCGATTCCACGGATAATAATGAATCGGCGATCTGCGTACCAGAGGCATTTGTCGTGTTATGATTGACAAATTCAACAAGACGAAGCGAGGCCTCAGTCTCCAGTTACAACGAGTGCAGGCGAGCCAGGGGATTATGAGGGTCACAAGAAAATTTAACCCCACGAAGCTGGCATTACTAAATTGACTCAGACATTTGACCCTTTCCGACATTGCTCCACCGCAATGGCGAACACGTTCCACTGGACCACAAATTGTACATATATATTGGTACGACTGTGAGCTTGTGCTCGTGACGTTTTAATATCGTAAGCCAAGACGATTCTCCTCGAGCATTGCAACCCTTCTCTGTCATTCATAAAAGCACCGGCTTAATTTCTAACTTCTGCCAAGTCAAATGGTCTTTCCGGTTGTGCGTGCGAGCTCCTTGCAGCTCATCAAATTTCTTGTCTTCGTCATCGATCGTCGTCATCGGGTCCTCGCGGGTGACGACGTCTCCTAATGGGATAATGAGCAAAGCCCACAAATAAATGACCTCGTAAGTTTATTCAATTTTTTTATTCCATGCGTTTCTTGTACAATTTTTTTTTTTTTTTTTTTTAAACAGCGTATATAATCACAGTTTTTTACAATCGTTTTTACTGGACGTTGAATTAAGTACAGAAGCATCAAGCAAATATGGGGACGTGAAAGAAACTTAATTTATTTTTTTTATTCCATCGTAGATCCCATTCGATAAAATAATTTTTCAACGAACGTACAATAAAATGTGTCGCGAACAATTAAAAAAACATTCCGGATGTTTCTGCTGACGAAACTCTGCAGTTCCAGATTTTCGACAATCACTTTGGATCAAATTTGGCAAATATGCTCGAGACTGAAACGTATAAGACTCAATAATAATTTAACAAATACGTGAATAAATAAAATGTAGCACGGCTACAAAAACATTTCGTTCGTTCGAGCGATGAAAAGTTGTTCGCAAAGCTTCAAATATTTTTGGCAGTATCGTAGAACTTGACTCAGAATCCTTAAGTGTTTTAAAACTTTTCAGCATATACGAATGTGTCTAAGTGACGAAAGTTAGCGGGCCTAAAATCTCGGTAAATGCGACGAAAATAATAAAGAACGAAATTATTATGTATCGATGGGTAATTGATGTTGAAGTCTTGTGTGATCCATTGCAGGCGTTATCGTCGCAGAATAGACACTCCAGACTCGCGTCCGGATAGGCTTCCTTGAACGAACAGTACGTGCTTTTTTCCCTTTTCAACACGCAACCTCTCACCGTCACGTGAACGTTTCTGTCTAAAATTATCACATGTCTCATCACCGAATTGTACTATGGAATATAAAAAACAACATTCGCACAAAAAAATGATCATTATTATTCAGGGACCGGAAAATTAACACGTTTCCGATAAAATTATCACGTTTTTCATAAATTTCAACGTTTCCAATATTTCGTCAAGTATTTCTTTTAGAATTCCATCGCGAATTCGTAACCGACTGATATTTTGGAAGAAAAATATTTCCCAAACATTTTCAACTAGAAATTTCGACTGAATATAAAAAAAAAAACAAAAAAAATCACGGAAATTAATTAATTGCGTTATGTAAGCATTGTGTCAATAATTTGATCGAGTTTAGTTACTCGCGTGGCCATAAACTTTTGCTTTCTCCCAACACGAAATAGCGTCGACCTTTTTAACGATGCAGAGGATAAATCATCGTGCCAAAAAGTTAATCGAGGTCGGTGGAAAAAAGGAGCATATGTAGGTGAGACAATTACTTCAGAACGGACGTGTGTCGTGAAACGATTTAGAAGCTCGCCAGGCAAATGCCATCAATGCAACTTTTACGACCTGTGAGATGGGGATTTTCTTCCTAGATCTGGGCAACTCTTTGGAACACCCGCAGTGCACGAGACTCCTCAATATATAGGTCACTCAAGATCGAAATCTACAATTTTTCGTGTCGTGTAATTTCTTATGAGATAAAAATCAAGAAGCAAAAAGTTGGATTAAAAATAATCTCAATATCGCATTCGATTAATTCCGCGACAAAAAGACTGTCTGACTTGACGAAATTTTCTTGTTCAGGGATCGCGGAATTTCGCACGAAAAATCCCATATACGAATCTAGATTTTTAGTGCACCTGCTAAATCGCCTCGATATCGTCTACTTTTCCGTCTTTGAAATTTCGTGTCAATGAAAATTCTTTTTCGTCATCGTTATTTAAAAATAAAGATCGTAAGTTCCAAATGAAAACTGATGTTCTGGCCACTCGATCTCAGGCTTAGTCATTATGGCACGTTGGCAAAGTGTTGATGACTACACAGTAGATCGCTGGAATGGACGAATGTTATCCGACGAATAACGACAATAATTGGTTAAGAGTATGAGGCACGTTGCAAAAACTGGTTTATAGAAATGACTCATGCCTTAATATAATAGAAACAGACTCGTCGATGGTTTGCTAGATAGTCTGTTGTCTAAACCGTCGTTATTCGTGTCTCAAATATTTCGATCCCGGAACACAAAAGTTTCTCGAGGTCGCGAGCCACATTGTAAGATTTGATTCAATGTCGAAAGGATTCGTTGGATTTGAATTGTAATTAGCGTATCAATAAATTCAATAAATTCACAGGATCCCCTCGTCTTTTGCTTTTTCTACGCAAAATTCACTTTTTCATAAAATAAAGAACAATTGTCGGGTTTTTTTTTTTTTTTCAATAAATAAGTCGATATACTTACAGAAAATGAGACTCTTGAGACAAACGTAAGTATCGTTACGTGGACATTCGACGAGATCTGCAGTCGGCGCTGGCAAGTAAGGATCGTTGCATTCGTTCCTATGAGGCAGGCTCGAATCAGTGTTGCATTGGTAACACCATAAGCTACGATCGTAATTGGCGTTGCATGCTAAATGATGAGAAAAATATTGACTCAATAAACCGCAAAGTTCCAGCGACTCCGTCCACACTCTTTTCTCCTTCATTTATGAATTTCTTTTCATCTTCGAATAAGAAGTGACACAGATATTCGTGACATATTCGTTTTTACCATCGCATGCATCAAAGTGAAAAACAAATCCACGAGATATTTTTGCTCAAGATTTTCAATCCGAAGAAGTTTTTCAAAGTGACAAAACCGACAGGAAGAACGAAGTGGCGTATAATGTTTTGAAATAATTGGAATGGCAAATACAGACATTTGTAGACATCCGTGGTGACGTGATTGACGAGGAAAATAATTTTCTGCGTACACTACGAAAATGTACTCGAAGAAAACGTTAAATTTAATCTGGCGATTTTAAGTTATTTTGTTTTTAAATCCAACAAGTATTTTCATCTTAATTTAGATTTTAATTTAGTTGCAAAATCTTGCAGATTTAGCGAAGTTATTTTACAAGTTTTTGTCGTAATAATATTTTTGAAAACTTACCCACAACGGCGTATGCAATGAGAAGCAAAGTTTTTGCCAATTGTAACTCCATCGTGTGACTATAGAAGCAGAGAGTTCATGGGTAAGAAATGTTACTATCAGGCTGCCTGATTCAACGGAGAGATAAGGTATCACTGACTAATAATATTCTTACGATGGACCAACTTGGCTCTCGAAAAACAGGCCGATGGGTGTTAATACCGTGCGAAAGTGGGGGCATATATATGTTTGTTTACTTCACACGCTTCAATGTTTGTCTCACCTTAACACTTGAAAAGCATGTTCAACTATGTACATGACCGGCTTTAGTACGATGGCGTGTTTCAAACAAAGCAAGAAAGAATTTACAAGTTTCAATAAGTTGTTACGCCTCACGATTCAACGAGTATAACAATTTCCACCAAATTTTGCTCCAAAATCAATTGAATTATTTTATTATCGTATTATCGATGTTTTTACAATTTGTGCCACTTTTGCGAAGTCGCTCATCTCGAGCTTCCGAATTATCCAGTCAAAACGTCTCCCAAGATCGTTCCGAGTCGAATGCCTGCGTTCGAGACTAAAGTTCGCAAGCTTGTAAAATTACGACTCAGCGAGACTTTTGCTGTCGCAGCGATATATAAACGCGAGAATACTTTTCCAAGCTACTTCTTATCGTTTTTTACAAAACGTTGGTGAAGCACGGTGTCATGACTTTTACTCGAAACGTCCCGTATGTTTGACGATGTACAAAACATACAGATACCGCGTTCCGAGTCCCAGGCATGCAGAACGACGTGCACGACGCTTCTGTGTGCACGACACCAAAAGCAGACGTGTTTTCTCGATCAATCAATTATAAACCGTCGTTTCCCTTCGATCAACAATTCGTATTGGATTTTGGCAAACTGACGCTTCACATGAGCATTAAAACGTTTTTTTCATTGTTAATCAATAAATATTTATTGCTGCGAACAATAATGCTGGTACAATGGCAATAAAATACACAAAATTTTTTATTTTCGCTGCATATATTGTTTGCTATTACATTTTTCACTGCTTTACAATTTACAGTTTTAAATCCGACTGGTCGTACTTATGTTATGGAAGAAAAGTCACTGGTGGTTCTGCTTACCGGAAGTGTACGGTGGGGCTTGCGAAGTTGAGTGAAAATATAGGAAATTAAAATCCCAAGAAATCCTAGTCGAGGCTTCATTGGGAACCGCAAGCGATCGAGCGTTGCGTATTGATATTTTAACGCCGATGCAATTGGATGACGTTGAAGTTTTTCGCGTTAGAATGCAACGAAATATCGTTCTGTATCAGAGGCAAAAACATAATTCAGCGTTTGTCTACAATTTGAGGGAGCAAACACGAAATGAAGGAGAAAAATTGTGTTTTTCGTCGTGATTATTATTTCGTCTCGTTTTTCAAAAAAATGAATTCTCCCACTGCCCAGTCGGTTTAACCAGAAATGAAATGTTTCGTTTTTCAAGACTTCCATAGATATTACTGCGGATTTTAAAAATGTGTTCATTTCGCTGGTACAGGCATTCTGGCCTCGTGGAGGCACTATTTAAAAATAAAAAACGCCCCTCAAAAGTTACAAGATGACGAAGCATTGACGCCGTTCGACTTTCTATAATATTAATTATCAAAGCGACAAAATTTCATTTTATTCGTTATATTAAAATGAATTTGTCTTTTTTTTTCGTATTCGAAAAGCTTTCACGACGAGCAAGCACGATAAAACCATTTTAATATCAATATACAGTATAATATTTATAGAATATATGTGTATATATAATTTATGAAAATAAAGTTTATCAAATGCAATTCATCACTCGGTGTACAAAGAAGGCATAATACATTTTATGGGGGAACGATACTGTGTCTTGTTAATATCTTAGTTTATTAATATTCTCATTTTTCATCGATTATTTCAAGTTTTTCGAGTGTGTAGAAAGAAGAGAGAGGCGTGGACGTGAGATATTAAGGGCTGACATGCAAAACTGGGTACAAAAGAAAAAATTGAGTCACGAAATTTTCCAATAAACCTATCGAAGCCCGAACGAGCTCAAACGTTTATTTTTATTCTCAAAAATGTCATTTCTCGTGTTCCAAGATCGTTCAAGATCGTGATCAGTGACCGCGAAACCCCCACGAATGCGTAAATTTCTCTTTGAAAACATGAAACCGAACTGATAAATATTGGGAATGACAATTCTTTTCCTTTTGGTATCGGGATCACTTTTTTTTTTAATTTATTTTAATGACGATTAAGGAAAAAATTATGGTGAGATATTTTTTTCAAGTTTGTTCAATATTGGCTGGATTTTCCTTTTTCCGAGCGCCATTTGAAAACACGATCTTGAACATGAAAAAATGAATATCTTGACACACGAGTATTCATTTTTGTGAGTGCCTCGAAGGATCAAAGTCAAGGCATAAATTTAATTGGTTTATTCGAGCTCCAATGAGATTATTCGACTCTTGACAATTGTTTTTTAATCTTCGTGGGTGTTTTTTGTTCGTTCATTCTCTCTCTCCACTGTCGCGGATCGTGGAAGGAGCTGCGAGCCCTCTGAAGGATTGTGTAACGCACATTCTGGTTAATTAATTGCTATTCCTCGTTTCGTCTGTAGTTGACTAACGCTAACTTATTAATTATAAAATGTTGGTGCAACGCATAGAAATTAACGAAGGAGAAAAATGAAAGGCGATTCCTAGCCTCGAGGGAGATTTTCAGCGTCAAGGGCTTTTATTATCCCAACAAAAATGCCGAGTGCTGAAGGCAACGAAGTGGCTAACGATTGCTGCGAATCCAGCAACAAGCGATCGAACACGCGAGTATTCGGAATTCTATCCTTTCGCATATCTATCAATAGTTATCGACTTTTTAATCCCGGCTTTTTATATCTTTGCGAAAATATTTGCTATTCACTTATTTTCGTCTGCATATACCAACAAATATACACGAGCTTGTTTACATATTTATAAGTGTATGAGCTTAACGAGTTACTTTATTGTATAGAGCATCGAACATTGGACACACTGGCTTGTATATTTGTCGTGTATTTATGGAGATTTTAGTACGTGGGATACGATTTTTTCGATGGTTTACAGAAAAGCACGTTGGAGACTCGAAACTCTCATTCTATTTAGTGTATTTTCATTTATTTCGATCACGCGGAAGAAGCTTTAAGGTATAACTATCGCAGAATGGGTTGATTTAGGATTTTCTTGAAATTTAGTGTAAATATTCTTGACATTAAAACGAACAACTTTCCTATGAGACGAAACATTTTCTGCCGTCTAGAATTTGAGATATTTCATTTCCAATTTTCTATTTTTCCCATCTAAATGCATGTAAATTGAAGGAACGTTTCGTTAAAAAAGTTGGAAGATAAAACAAAAGAAACGCGACTTCAATTAACATGCGTTTAGATGGGAAAAATATAAAATTGGAAATGAAATATCTCAAATTCTAGACGGCAGAAAATGTTTCGTCTCATAGGAAAGTTGTTCGTTTTAATGTCAAGAATATTTACACTAAATTTCAAGAAAATCCTAAATCAACCCATTCTGCGATAGTTATACCTTAATTTTATGCAGAACGCGGGGGTAATTTATCGGGGCAGGCGGGTCATTCGGGCTTTATATAACATGTAAACGTATTTGTATGAATATATGTATTTATGTGTATAAATCGCTCAGGAAAGACGACTTCCAAGATGGAATATTCGTTGTCGCACATTAGGGGGTGGAAAAAGCTCTTTCGTTGCCACGAGCACGCGGTCCTTTACAAGGCTTGTGTAAATATGTGTGTGTTTTGTATACAGAAACCCACGAGCGCAATTTTTTGGGCGTCACGCCATTTTTTTCATTTCGGTGTTATTTTTTTTTTCGTCGCTTTTGTGATTGGTCGGTTACGCGCTGTTGTAACCAAGGCTCATGAGAATCGAACCGACAAGCGGCACGAGCACCGTTATCATGGTCGGTGACAGTGCGTACGAACCGTTGCACTCGTCGGTCTCGCACATTCCGCAGAAACCGACGGTCGTGCTGCTCTTATAACTCTGCGAGATCTTTTCTCGAGTCGTTCTGCACGGATCAACCTCCTCTGTTTTGGCTGTCTGACAAGTTCTCAATGTGACCGGTTGGTTGTCAACTGCAAGAGAAAATAATCATTATTTTCTGTCAACAGCCAAAGTTTGACGTTTCTGGGCCAACTGCTCTGAGAATTTTCAAACTTTTGCAAATATCCTTCCTCAAAATTGGGTGGATTTTTTACTTCTCAAAAAAAATTGATTCGTGCGACTGGAAATTCATGTCGATGAGAGAAATAAACTTACCTCGTAAAGTCATTTTGACACAGGCCATTGGTGTTTGCGGATCACGATGGTGATGACCCTCCGTATCGGGATCGACCTGGAATATTCTAGCAATTCGGGTGAGCGTTGGATCGTCCGAGACTTTGTTGTGCCATGATCTCATTGTTTCCAGGCTGCATTCGATCGGCCGAGCCCCCATGTTCTTCAACATTTCACCGGAACAATCGTCGTTCGCTGATCCGACTGCTTTGCACTCGTAACATTTCAGCGCGTCACCTGTTCCTCAACAAATTGTGGAAGACAAAACACCGTGGGTTATTAAATCATCGTTCAGTATAAATTTTTGGGCTTACTTATTTCTAGAAGAATCTGAAAACATTTCGATGCAACGAACAGCAAAGAAAATGTATTTTGCAAACATTTTGGACAATGTCAATGAAATAAATGTTTTTGGGGATTCGTGGACATCGAGAGACCCATCAAGCCATTCCAATGATAATTGACTAATTAAGTAATTAATTAGTAATTAATTAATTAGTAATTAATAAATAATAATAAATTATAATAAATAATTAATATAATAATATTATAAAATATAAAATATAAAATATAAATATAATAAAATATATATAAAATATAATAAATAATAATAAATAAATAATAATAAATAATAATAAATAATAATAAATAATAATAATAAATTAATTAGTAATTAATAAGTAAATAATTAGATAATTGACTAATTTAAAAAAAATATTATAATGACAATAATGGTTAATGATTTGGGAAAATTGTCGCAGTGGATGGCTTGAGCTTTTAAGCGACACGTTTCGTGCGAGATTAAGTAGGTTTTGGCGCGTGTCCTTTTTTATTGAATGGTGCGCCGGATGAATTGGCGGCATTTCCGTTCCCTCATAAATATATATCACAAATAGACTCTGGAGGAATTCCTGCCAAGAATTCTACTTGGTGCTGGCAAGAAATTATCCGAGACACTGAATTTACGAAGTGTCGCATCCGCGAAACTCTTTTCCGCTCAATATGTCCATTCAAGATTCGAGTCGTTGATTAAAATTCATGTGCAATCGTTAAGATAATTTACTAGCCTTTGGAAAACGTGATGCGAAATTTAAATGAAAAAAATTCTGATTGTTATTCACACGTCGACGATTTCCATGTAAATTCCGCTGGATTAGATTAACCATGAAATTATTATCAATCAAGTCGAATGGAATAAACGATCATGGCGCGGACCACGAGCACGATTGTTTACGAAGGAATTGGACGTTTGGTCGCGAGGTAGAGGATCAAGGTCGCCAAATTACGTTAATTCATATTTTTAGTTCGTGCCATGGAAAAATGAGTCCAAGGTCGAAAAAAAAGGCATGGCGCGGAAGGGAAACCATGAGGGAGTTCACGGGAGTCAAGACCTTGCCCGTAGTTGTCGTATTTGTGGATCAACTTATTTGAAGCTCTCTCTAGTCTTCGGTTTTTCATGGAGAATGAAAAACAAGGACGTAGAGTTTTTACGATCGCACGTCAGCGTCTCTCGTCACTTCTTTATCGACAATACGTGTCTGAAGGGTTTGAACGTGATGGCAAGTTGCGTGGACACGCCTTGTGGATTCATAGACTCGGTTGTATGTTTCGTGAGCGTCAATGTATGCAGGTGATAGATAGGAAAGCATGTTGCGTGATATTTGGGTCGCCTGACGTCTTCGTGACGCGGCAAAGGCCCTCGAAGCGTCACTCCATCCCTCGCGATGTCGAAAACTTTTACCACTCCCCCGCCTTCGTCTATTCACCCTCTTCACTTGCCCCCACATTTCACCCTATAACTCTATATACGGCTCGTGTATCGAGAATTCGCGATCGAAAGGCGTAACCCACATTCACTTTGACCGATGAATTTCGTGGGTTACGCCATTCTGTTTGTCAACTGCTTGACACGAATTAATATATACATTCCCTTCCGAGTTTCGTAACATTATCTCCACGAGCAACGGCTGCTCCGCTGTCACGAAATTTCCGGTCACTAAATTTACTCCAAAATCCACCAAATCAATCGAAGCGCCTCTGAGAATCTTTTCGACTCAACGGCGTTTATCATATTTTTATTTTTCAACAAGTTCTCCTCAACGTTGCTTGGGGCACGTTTTTTCAAAAACTAGAGAAATTATTCATTTTTATTTGTCAGAAAAATTCTGTTCCGTATAATCTTTCGACAGCGTCGTAGCTCTCCCTGTCATCAAGATGAATTTTGTTACATTGGGTTGCAAAACTGAGCAAAAGCCATATCGAATTTAGTCTTGCTCATTGCGCTGCCAGGCAGGCGATCGGGAACAAAGGACCGAGCTTAGGATGCTCGAGGCACGTATCCAACATCAGGGCCTTTAACTTACTCTTAACAAGACTTAATTTTTCGGAATACCCGCTTGACGTTCGCTCAGTGTTATTACAGAAGATGCATATACCCCGAATAATGTTTATAACGAGGACTTTGATGATGAGGAGTTACGTGTATAGCATACTGGAAAGAGCAAAGACGCGAACCTCTAAGAAGCATTTTTATTAATAATTATTATCGATCGCATTCTCCGTAACAGTCCAAATCCGAAGCTTCCGGATTTCAGTGATTTTTACGTAGCAAGCGTCTCCCGGAAGTTGCTATTGCTGGAGAAGCCTTAGCAAGACGATGAATAAATAACGAACGAGCCTTAACGAGATGCTTAATGAATTTGTAAGGTATCGGAAGGCAGCGAAAAAACTCGACGAAGAATTCTAGTTTTCGATTTTATCGGTTCGAAAATTTTCAGAATTCCCTGTTTTCAAGCTGAAGGAAGAAATAAAAATAGCTGTGACACTATTTTATTTTATTTTCGTAAGAATCAATAGTTTTTTAACTTTTCAACGAAAAAAAAAGTCTGGGCTCGAGTCTATGGTCGATGAAAGTTTGCTTTGGCGTTGGTCAACAGCGTAGTAACATTTCTAAGGCAGAGAGTAATTCAATTAGGCGTGGAGCGAACCCCGGAAAGGTGCGTTAGGGGTCTCCGAACGTGGGCACGATCGGAGTAATAAATGAAGCACATGCCACATTGGCAACTGTCGTGTATGTGTATTTGTCCATTAGGAGACAAAAGGTGAACTGAAATGGCAGCACCTCAGGGGTCTTTGCCCTTAATTGTCGATAATCTACGTAGAAGCTTTTTTTTTTTTTGCTTGTATTTCGTCTCGTCACGATTTCTCAACGTAACAAGGGAAACCCGAGAACATAACAAAGCACAGACATGAGGAAATAATCGGACGGAAGCAAACAATCGGAAAAGGGGGTGGCTTCGAATTTCAACCCCCTGATGACAAAAACAATTCTTAATTGCATAACAAACAAATTTCTAAAATCTAACTAACAAAACTGTAAAAAAATGATCTTTCGATTCTACCGCAAATCGTCCTCAAATTTTTCGTCAAATAATTCATTCCTTCCAATCAATTTTATTTCCTAATTCACTTTCGTGTTGAAATAAAAAATAAAAAATTCAGAAAATAAATTAAAACAATGGCAGTTTCTATTTTTTTGACTGAAGAGAAATGATCTTTCGATTCTACCGCAAATCGTCCTCAAATTTTTCGTCAAATTATTCATTCCTTTCAATCAATTTTATTTCCTAATTCACTTTCGTGTTGAAATAATAAAATAAAAAATAAAAAATTCAGAAAATAATTCAAAACAATGGCAGTTTCTATTTTTTTGGCATTTCAACAACGAGCAAAGAAAATCGAAAATGGTGATTAAAAATGTATATTTCAAGAATATAACTTCATTGAATTCATCAAACTGATGGACGAGCCAGGAAGCAAGAAAAAATCGAGTTCCCAGCCAAGCAAAATTGAGGTTAAAAAAAATCGATGACATATTATTTTTCAAATAAATATTTAAACCAGAATTGAGAATAAAAGAAAATTCACCTGTGGTTAATGCGAGAGCGAGGACTAAAGCGACAGCTGGTAGATAAATTTTCGATTCCATGATCTTCACGTGTCTCCACTGCGTCTAATTCAAGATTTCTTGGTGAACTGAAGTTCCTGAAGAAAGTTTCATGCACGATGACAAGTTCGAGAATAAACCATCACCAATACGAATAAAGTTTTCTTTCTTTGTGTATTATGTTGTCGTAAGGAACAACTTCGAGAGAGAGCGCACTTGGGACGATCTGGACTGAACGGAGTCGACGGAAGGATTGCGGGTGTACGGACGCTCGCTGGCGCGAGTTTCCTCCTTCTTCGGATTCGAAAGCGCGGACGTACGATCGGGGATGAACGGGGATGGGCGTTACTGTTATCCACTCAACACGCACAAATCCACACACATACGGAGTTGTCAACATAAATGCATACACGTACACGTTCCCCCGACTATACAAACATAACACCCTCGAGTACGTGAAAAACTGTGTCGCGCTGTTGTCGTAATATGCGCGTATGTATGTGCACGAATGTTGTTGAACGCCAATCGCAGCTCTCACGCACAAAAAACTTTGTCAAGCTCCCTTATTTCCCTTCCCATAGAAACAGTACATAATACTTTTCGATCGTATCGCGCCGCTCTGTGACAAGGCGCGGGGGTTGAAATCGTGCGCGTCTTTCATCCCGCACTTAGCACGCACTCTCCTAAACGTGCCAATAACAAAAACTTTGTTTTCGTTGATTTTTTTTTACCGTATGGCAATAAAAAGGTTTCGGGAGCAAAATTTCTTTATGGAAAATACTGCTAACCTCGATATTTACCGCACTCGTGTAGCTTCTCGGACAATCATGAATAATATACGCGACGCACATGGAAAAAAGGCTTTTATAGGGCAAGACGTATTCGATCTGCGTACAGTATCGCCAAATCGATGCGTAGATCGCTTGAGGATTTGCAGAGCCCGCAAAACCATTTTCCCATGGATTTATGCTCCGAATCAGCTTTTCGAAAAGTTTTCTGTCATTTTGCCACGACCTCTGACAGTTTTTACGCCCGCGTACCAATTTATTCGGTTCTCATTAACATGCATATTCTTCTTCTACGCGAACCACGATGATTCTCGGTCGTCGTGCAGAATATTTAAGATTAATATCTGAATTATATTTATTCGTTGGTGGGCGGGAGTGTGATTCGTGGCTGAGCACAGTCGCACGTTGATGGCGATTTTAGTTTATGAGTTTCATAAGTAATTGGACTCGGATTTTGTCGAAAAATGCAACGATTTTCGCGAGACTCGAAACTTGTTTTTCGCCAACGCCTTTTTTATCCTTTAGCATCATATTTTTCATTCGCAGCGTCTCCGTTAAATTCACAAAGGCAAGATTCACGCTGGTCGTTACTTTTGAATAAACTCGTGTTTTCTGATCTGCTCTCAATCGATTTGCAGAAAGTTCGAAAGAGTTTGCTTCATGTTGTGTGATTATTACACGACATCGGTTGCGAGTCAGTCGTCGACGTTTATCTTTGAATTTTCAATTCTTTCTACTTTTCTCTGGTTCGCTGTTTCTCTACTGCGTGCAGGGATTTTGTCCGGCGAGAGTGAAGGGTTGGTCGTGTGGGTGAGAAGGTTCAGTTGTGTGGGGGG
>JBAJMU010000005.1:12496173-12563409 GCA_037952995.1 Hyposoter didymator
GGCAAAATCTGAGTCCGGCGTCACGGGGGCGGTTGCGTCGATCGCTCTCTTTCTCTCTGCTCTCTAGTCTCTCGACGTCTCGTTCCCGTTAGGTCCGGGGGTCGAAACGTGCGGGAGATGCATTCGCGCGAACCCAACCCCCGCGCGGACTTTTCCATATACACACTGTGGAGAAAGCATCGCTAGGAAAAATGCTCCAGATAAGTCGATCAACGAGAGCTTTATCTTGTTCGCGGACTCTCTGCTGCATCGTGCTCCAGAAAATACTAGCGGAAAGACGAAAGGAGGAGAGAAAATCGAAATTTCTTAACACCCTCGCATATACTCTCCTGTTATTTCTCAACCGATGTTTCACCAGAGATTGCTGCTCGTCTTGGTCGAAGGATTTATCGCCGAAATCGAAAACATCGATTTTTACTCTATCGATTAAAAAAATTCGATCCAGGAATTCCCAACTTTTCTACACTCTGCTCCACTCTCCGAAACTTCGAGTTCCCTATAAAAATTCTACCGTCGAAATGAACACCTTTCGACTTTGCGCATTTAACGCTGAGTTTTTTTTTCGATATCGTGACGCTCGATTCTTTTATCGAAAACGAAAGCTTTGTCGCTGTTGGGCCTCCCAGTCGAGGGTAATCGCGATCAGCCTTCGAGATAATAATGTCGAGAAAATAGCGACGAGAGTATGAGGTCTGTCAATAAATTCAAGCGTCAAACTGCTTGGTAAGCTCAACCCAATTTCTCATAACTATCGTCGTTTTTATCAGAGAAAAAGCCTCGTAGAAGCAGAGCTTTCGGCGAGGCTTTCGGCTTGCCCAGGTTTTTTCCTCGATGTTTTCTCGCTTTTCTGTATCTGACCATTCTAGCAAAACAGAGTAGTACACATTTGTTATTCCCTCGCAAACCTCCGCAGTTCTCCGGAAACAAAAGATTCAATAATGGCGCGATTGATGTGTGCTTTGTGTCAGTATATTATTCATGGCGAACGGTCAAAGTGGCAAAGAATTATTATGGAATTTCTCGCTCTTGCTAACTCCTCGCTCAATTTTTTTGCCGTTTGCATTCTTCGAGGCGAAAAAGGTCGGAGAGGGAGTCGGGAAAAAAGTATAGTAGATGGAATCAAATGCCCATAGAGCCAATACGTTTTCATAAAGCTCAACACTCCGCCGTGCACCATTTCTCTACGGCTGTCTATTTTTTCACACAACATTTCCTAAAGCTCTAGCCGACAGCGACTAGCAGGAGGAGTGATTGTAAAATATATAGCACACGATGAAAAAGCAGAAGGAAGGGAAAAGAGATAGTTAGTCGCGGTGACAAGTGACCGATGGGTTAGTTTCACGAAACGGTGTGTTCCGGTTCCGAGACATTTCATAAAGTTGATCAATCCTTTGGTCATCGCTTTTTTACCGTATTTCTCTCCGTCGTCCCTTTTTTGTCCAACTTTCGAGAGAGAGGGACGGAAGGAATCTTCCGAAAGATAAAACGATCTTTATCGCGATAGAGAAAAAAAGGTTCTATAGTTCAATTACTTCTGCTTCATGACAAAAAGCTTCGAGAGTTTTCGACACAAAAACACGATTTTCGATTTATAAATTAATTAACCCTTCGAGTGCATACCGGGTCCTTTTGACCCTGACGCAATTTTCCGTCACCAAGTGTTTCGCATTTAAGGGCAACGAATGTTTTGGCATTTTATTCTCGTTTCTGACAAAAAAAAATGAATTTAGGGCCATAGAATGTGGATAATTTATTTAAAAAAAACGTCAATGAGAGAAAAAAAAACTATCATTTACCGGAATGCAACGATTTGATAAAGTGCCTTGGGTCAGATTGACCCAATATCCACTTATGGGAAGTGTCGCAGAGTTAAAGGAAAATAAAGTGCAGATTTCTTAACTGCATCGTTTCCCTTGTGTCGTCATTTTTGTACCCGCCTTTTTGGCTTGCCTTGTAGACGGTGATATAGATTTCCGAAGGATATCATATGAAACATGCCACGAGCGGCTCTCTAGATTGTGCAATCACGACACAAATCTCGTCCTTTTTCCTCGTCGCTCGTATTTTTTTCGGCTAGATCGATCCGACGAGAGGAATGACGNGGGTCCTTTTGACCCTGACGCAATTTTCCGTCACCAAGTGTTTGGCATTTAAGGGCAACGAATGTTTTGGCATTTCATTCTCGTTTCTGACAAAAAAAATGAATTTAGGGCCATAAAATGTGGATAATTTACTAAAAAAAAAACGTCTATGAGAGAAAAAAAATTGCATTGGGTCAGATTGACCCAATATGCACTTATGGGAAGTGTCGCAGTGTTAAAGGAAAATAAAGTGCAGTTTTCTTAACTGCACGTTTCCCTTGTGTCGTCATTTTTGTACCCGCCTTTTTGGCTTGCCTTGTAGACGGTGATATAGATTTCCGAAGGATATCATATGAAACATGCCACGAGCGGCTCTCTAGATTGTGCAATCACGACACAAATCTCGTCCTTTTTCCTCGTCGCTCGTATTTTTTTCGGCTAGATCGATCCGACGAGAGGAATGACGAATCCATGGGGTAGTAACGAGCCCCTGCTGCTGTAGCTAGGAAAAGAGGAGAAGGCTTCAAGAAAGATCTGTCTACAAAGAATCCTTTGTATATATTTTCTCGACCATCCGGACTTCCCTTGCAGCAGCATCTTTTGGTCTTGGTTCGCGTTTACATGGCAAGCGATTCGTCTTGAGGGTGAGAATAAGACGCAGGGACAAGAAACTCTGTTTGGTAATGACTAATGAGCGACACAACGCTCTTGTTCGCGGATCGGATGATGCCACAAGTGCACGAGATTGAGAAAGATGGCAGAATGAAAATGGGCGAGATGAAGACAAAGACTGCGAGGAGCGAGAGAAGAACCGATGGCGCCGGGGCGCCAATCGACGTCGCCACAGACGCCAATAGAGAGAGAAAGACAGAACGAGAGCAATTCGCTATTGCGCCCTCTCGCCCACGAGGCATGCACATCTACCAAACTCATTCTCCTGCTCTTCGTTCTCCTCGCTCCAATCATTTTTTCGGCTCTTAATCCCACGCCGATTTCCATGCTCCCCTTTTCATCAGCTTTCAACTTCTTTTCTCTCGTATCGATTCCTTCTGTTGTTATTCGTGTCACCAACCTCGATATGTTTACAAGCCTGAATAAATTTGCATGCAAAGTAAAAAAACAATCAATTTGAATCCTCGAGGCTGTCGTACAGCCCCAAAATTGCCAGATCGCATAACCTTGAATCGGATCAAATTACCCCGAGGGCCGACTCGTTCCAAACATGGCGAACACTGTATAGTTTCATTTGATACAGCCATAAACCTCAATGTCCACATCGGATTATTCCAATAAACAGAAAATCGTATTACTTTGTACGTAGAGATGTCCATGAATTTATTGAACACGAGATTGCCCATCGTCTCGGTGATTTATGGGAGACCATTAAAACGTACGTCCGATCATATGATGGAGGAGAACATCATCGACTTTCGATAAACTTTGAAATTGCAAAGAATATATCCACTCAATTGCGTAGATTTTCCGTCCCGAGGTTATGAGTGAGTTTACGTTGAGAAAGAGGTTCGGAGCTGAAACCCACTCGCTCTGGAAACGTTTTGGCCGTCGGGTTGGCAGTGACCGCTCGTCTTGCGAGTATCAATCGCTGAGATGCAGGTTTTCTAAGTTTTTCATGCTCACCAGGATCAACTGATCCGTTTGGGTAAACAGAAATCCTTGGAACGTCATAATAAAGTGGTAACGACGAAAGTACCATTGTTTTCTTTTGTCAAGCTCCTTGTGTAACTGAATCTCCTGATTTCCGAAACCATACAAGTTTGTCAACAGGGACGTACGATTTTTCATCCACCACATGTCGTGTGACCCTTCTCGTGATTGCTCACGAGTGCGGCTTTGTATCCGATTATGACCATCACATTCTCCACTGGCTATACTATTCCTTGACGTTTTTTAAGGCTCTTTCCCAAAGTTTCGGCAGCCGAGCAGCAAGGCTTGTATGCAGTGGGGGATTAAAACGAGAGTCCGACGAAGGAGACTCAGTGAGCCGTGAGCGCCCTTTCTGAGACCCTTCGTCGTTACCGGATATGCGTCATCCCTTTTGCGTAGCCTTAGTAAAACCAACGCTCAGGGAAAGGAAGAGGGAGAACGGGGAAAAGCATGCAAGGGAAATTGAGGGAGAGCAAATGAGAGAGACATGAGCTAGAAAAACCATATACATTCTCGCGTACGTTTCAATACCACGTTCCCGCCATCCTGCATTACGTAACGAGTGTGATTCATGCATTCGTGGCTTCCCTGCCGTTTGAGCAACCCTAGAACGAGCCTGTCCACGTATATATTAATTTTTGTATGAAGGCGAAGAGGGAGGGGGATTAAAACTGGAACCCTACGAAATCGAGCAATGTACACAATTATGGGCGATAAATTTCTTCTCCTACAGAATAAATAAAGGGCTATGACACACTCTTCCTTGGGACGAGTCACTTTTTCCCTTCCTCAATTTCCAACCTACATTTTTTCATCCCAAAACATCGTCATACGAGGATTTCACTCGAGTCACTTTCTGCACATCGATTCATCTAGCAAAAATGTTTTCAACTATTCTTGCGAGTGGACAATTATTCGAACATGTTTCCCGAGCTCTGTGCGATGACGGAGCTTCATTTTCCAGAGTTAATATTCTATCGGCATAGTTCGATCGAAAGACTTGGAGATGCTGGCGAACAACGGTCGCGCCTTCGATGTTTCTGGTCGACTGACCAGAAGTTCAATCGGATTTTTCTGCTTCCGCACCGCACGATGATTAATTCAATTGGTATTCTTCAGAATTAAATCTCCATCAACGCGACAACTTGACAATTAAAATGCACGAGTTGGATCTGTGGATGCAGGGAAATTACGACAAGGCGCACGATAGAAACGTTTTTACGAATTTATCATCAAGGTATTAATTTGATTTGAAAGTCGTGTATGAAATCGAGCACTATGAGATCAGGTTGAGTAAATTTACGTTCTGGAACAATTCCAAGGATTGGTAATGCTGTAAATTCGCTTCCACCGCGACCATCTGATTCGTTAAGGTATAACTATCGCAGAATGGGTTGATTTAGGATTTTCTTGAAATTTAGTGTAAATATTCTTGACATTAAAACGAACAACTTTCCTATGAGACGAAACATTTTCTGCCGTCTAGAATTTGAGATATTTCATTTCCAATTTTATATTTTTCCCATCTAAACGCATGTAAATTGAAGTGACGTTTCGTTAAAAAAGTTGCAAGAAAAAACAAAAGAAACGCGACTTCAATTTACATGCGTTTAGATGGGAAAAATATAAAATTGGAAATGAAATATCTCAAATTCTAGACGGCAGAAAATGTTTCGTCTCATAGGAAAGTTGTTCGTTTTAATGTCAAGAATATTTACACTAAATTTCAAGAAAATCCTAAATCAACCCATTCTGCGATAGTTATACCTTAAACGTTAACAAGACGAAAAGGGAGTAAGAGGGAATGTAGGTATCGATGGATTTCCAAGAATATTCAGTGGGATTAGGTTACGACCGTGAAATAGTAATCGTGTGAAATTCATCACCACGACCAATTACTAGCAGCTCGAACTACACTTTTTTTTTACGACCCTGGGAACAATGGTGTGATTTTGCTCGCAGTCAGGGCAAGTGCTCGTTTTATCAAGTTTTTATATTCGAATGCTTGTCCCTGTTTCTCGGTGGAAAATAATGTAAGAAATTGAGAAGAAGTTTGCGGAAAGACGAAACTGTGCGAGGCCAAGACAGAGTCTAATAAATCTGTGGAGGACGACATCGAGGCAGTATTATGATAGCCATTATTCGACTATACCGTCAACAACTTATGTGTGTATATTTATAGATAGACTTGTGTGAACAAGAGGATTCACGACTTGCCGGTCAGGCCAAAGGGTCCTATCGTGTCGTTGGCATAAGTTCAACGATTTTGAGTCTACAACCACTTCGCACCGAAACTCAAGTGCAAATCCCAATTTGAGGCAATCTCGACGAGAGCACGTTCGTGCGTTCCTCTCGACCGACCTACATACGTTTTTTCTCTCTCCCTCCCCTTCCCCGTGCTCGTTGTTTTTCCTTTTCGTCCTTCGGGAAAATCGTCTCTGTCGCGGTTGCACAGTTGGACAAAGAAATAATTGTTCGGCACCAAGTGGAACTGATTGTCGAACTGATTGTTCGAGGTCTCGGGGGCTCCAGTGCGACAGGAAATGAACCGCGTGCGCCGCATTATACAGCGAGTCAATTGAAATTAGCGAACCGTCGAGATATTTGCACGCACACCTTAGCGACTATTATTGCGACGCATCGACCAACTGTGGAATTACAAATACCTTGGTATTTTGATTGAAACGGTAACAAGGGGTTACTGAGTGGAACAGGGTCATGAGTTCGAAGCAGTGAGCGTAATGTCATTCAAACAATCATATCGAACACGACTCATTAAATAAATGGGGAAAAAAGATGAATCGGTAGCGAGACAGGGATTCCTAAAACAAATCGACTGGATTATGCATCAGGCAACGTGGAAACAGACACACCGCGTCGAATACTTTCCGCCGATAAACCTCGATCTTTCGCATATTTATCTTTTCAAGAGAATGAAAATGATCCTCGGAGCTCGTGCGACTTTGTTTCACGTGACCGTGGCTCGGAGGTCACAGCAGGGAATGAAAATATTGCTCGCCGGGCTTTTCCTCTTTCGCGGTGTTGGGAGCTCGAGACCAAGGCTCGAGGGAGGACCAGTGATGAGGAAAATAGCGAGAGAAAGAAAGGCATCCGTGTAGATATCAGCGATGGAGAGCAACTCTGGTTTGCGCGGGACACGCATAATAAAAGGGAGCTTTTGCGATGGCGAGATCCTTGCGAAGGGGTGGCGGATGAGAGAGGGTGAACGTCGGCGGGATGCTTGGCGCCACATTGCCGCGACCCAAATAACAATAATACCCCCCTATACGTTCGAGATCCGGTATGGAAACGGGGGATGAAAGGAGAAAACGACAAAACCCAACCCACATTTTGCTCAATCGTATATAACGGAGACCAAACTCACTATACGTCTTTCCCATCGAACAACGGCCCAAATATCTCTCTCCCAGCTCTCGCCAGATCATCAACTGAATAGGGAAAACGTCATACGCCTTAAGGTATAACTATCGCAGAATTGGTTGATTTAGGATTTTCTTGAAATTTAGTGTAAATATTCTTGACATTAAAACGAACAACTTTCCTATGAGACGAAACATTTTCTGCCGTCTAGAATTTGAGATATTTCATTTCCAATTTTATATTTTTCCCATCTAAACGCATGTAAATTGAAGTGACGTTTCGTTAAAAAAGTTGCAAGAAAAAACAAAAGAAACGCGACTTCAATTTACATGCGTTTAGATGGGAAAAATATAAAATTGGAAATGAAATATCTCAAATTCTAGACGGCAGAAAATGTTTCGTCTCATAGGAAAGTTGTTCGTTTTAATGTCAAGAATATTTACACTAAATTTCAAGAAAATCCTAAATCAACCCATTCTGCGATAGTTATACCTTAAATACTATATATGCGTATTAAAACCGCCATCTTTTGTTTCGTCCTTATAATGAACTTTGGCACCAGCTGAATGTCCCATTTCTGCAATATCTGTCGTTTTCCTAATTCCTTCTCACCCCAAATTGCGAATAAACTCGTAATGAAGCAACAAAAATTCCAGAGTCAGGTTTTTTATCCACGAAAATCCTTGATTACAAAACAAATGTGTCTGCCACGCATTTTTTGAAAAAAAAAAAAAAAAACAATAAATCGTTCGACAGTTTTAACATTTCAATTTATTTATAATTCGTTGCGAATCAAGATCGTTACACGCGATTGATGGGTTTTTGTTTAGAACTGCGTTGACTGTTTGCAAAAATTGGGCAATTGTGCCATCCGTAGGTACTGAAGACTTCATCTCCACTTATCACGTGGAAGTCAGCCTCCGATTTGTTCTCTGGCACTCGTTCGTTTCAACTGTCAACGATATAAATTTCTGCCTGCTCTGAATACGATCGCTGTTGCAGCCAACCTTGCCGACCACCAATACACGATTGTGATTCTTTTATTCATTCGTTTTGATGAGAATTTTTATTTCTATAAAACGATAAAAATTGACTTTCGATCTACGATCGTTTTTGTTTTATTAATGTTGCACATTTTTTCGGTTTCCTTTAAATTACAGTTTAGTTTCACTTTTTGTTAGTATTTCTTGAAATCAAATAACCATTTCGTCTTTTTTATTTTATTTGAATTTTTTAATTAACTCTTTCCAGTTGAAAAAATTTATAAACAAAATTTTAATTGCAAGCCATCAGAAAAATCGAGGAAGAAGAGCAAAATGTGGCATTGCATTTAATAATAGAATGACGATGATATAGTTTTATATGCGATTAAACTATCGGAATCTTTATTTAGGAAGCTGCGTGTGGCCGCGTGTTTAGATTGGTTGTTCGGTGTTACCGAGATCAGGTCGTTTAACACGTTTAGCAATACGGTTTAGCGACGAGCTCACGACTGGTCCTTGACATACATACGTGATTCGCATGTGCTAGGAGACTCGACAATTGTCAATCTCGATTACAGCAAAGTGAACTACCGAAACAAATTTTGATCAATGAATAAAAATACAAAACTAAAAATGATAAATTAATTTTTTTTAAATAATCTCGAAAATCATTTCGGCATGGCAATTTTTTTATAAACTCAATGCACTGCCAAGATTTCTTGAAAATTTTTTCAATTTTTTCTGCACGCTGCTTTTTGTATTAAAAAATAAAGAAACTATGCGTTTCCAATTTTTTAATTTTGCCATTTTATTCGTAATTACCGAACCCGGAAGTTATCACCGCATCTCGAATTAACGCGGAAGAGAGAGAAATAATGCAACACACTCAAAGCGTCAAGTTGAGTATCGATATATTTAGCAGCTATAATTAGCTACATTCCGATCGTAAGTCATCGATGGCAAATGAGCCATTCTCAGCGATCCGTCGAACTATTTTCAGGGTTATTTTCTTATTAAGGAAAAAAACGGAGACACTTTTTTGAGGATACGAAATTGCAAGACCCTTGATGAGGGAATATCATCGCTAAATGAGGCAAATACGCTTATAATGCAGTATAAAATAAGCACAGTTTTACCAATATTGCTGATAATGTCGTTACTCCAAAGAGGTAAGTTGCTAAAAGTGGCATAATTATAAAAAGGTGTAAATTTTTAGATTAAGTCACAATTAACGAATGAGTTTTTTTGCTCGATGTTCTTTGGTCAAGTTTGCATAGGCATCGATTGTTATCAGTGCAAAAGCGACAAAGACAAAAATTGTGGGGTCAAAACTGTGGATGCGAGTTACCTCAAAGCCTGTCCGAAGTCTCACACGTTTTGTCGAAAATTGGATTCTATCTGTGAGTGAAAAATGAAGGAGCATGTCCTGCAGAATGATTGATGAAAATTCTAATGAAAAATGACGTCACGATGTTTCAGATTATTTTACCGACTCGCGTGAGTACATCACGGTACGAGAATGCGCGAGGTTCCGAACCGAAGGCCAGGATTGTTATCATGGTCGATACAACAGAGACAGTTATCAGAGAGTTTGCGAGTGCAGCGATTCCGGTTGCAATCGTTCTTCAAATTTGTACCGTGGGACTTGGATGATCCTGGTCGTTTCTCAGCTGGTCCTTCGTTGGGTTCATCTCTCTTGAGACTCTCGAAGCGAGTATGTGTGTTTTTTTTTTTTTTAACGATATCTTGTCGAGAGTGTGAATAAAACTTAGTCGTAAAAGTTGGTTTCAGTTGAAACGGTATTCGTTGCATAGTTGGTAACTTTTGCTTCGACTAGGAAATTAAATTGACTCGATTGAGTGTAGTTATTGAATAAATTTGTTCGAGGATTGTGCAACATTTCCTTAAATTGATATCAGCACGAAATAACTCTTCCTCTTCCCCCGGCCCTTTCCGCGAAGGTGTATACGATTAACTATCGCGTGACCGAATCGCTGACGCGATGATTCTCGCTTTGGATCAAAAACAATTTCGTTCACTCAAACTTGACTGGATCAGTTTCCATCGCTAATTCCGGACGAACGAGTCGATACGCAAGAAACATTCAATGAAAATTGTCGTCAAAGTTTCACGAAAGGAAAAATCCTCGAAATTCTTTTCGATAATTAATCGATCGATCGATCGACGCTGATAATAAATTGCTCGAATATATTCCTTTCGCTCCGAGCCCTGCTAAATCCACGCAATCGATTCCTTCGGTACACTCCTTACAAAAGCTTGAATAAATTATATTCATAAGTGTATTCCATCGGATATATATATACATACATACCGGCAATCTCTTGAACGGACGTACGTGTGTGTTTGACTCTCAACAAAGCTTAAAGTTTGCTGAGGATTGGTGACGTTCTGTGTCACAGGAAAAGAGGTATTATCCACTCAGGCCTAGTCCGGTAGTAGCTATGGTCACTTTATAGGCTCCACTTTAACGTACCACCTACGGCCTTCCCTGTATACACTCACAATTTGGCCCTACCCGTTATCCGCGATACTCTCAACTCTTGGTTATATATACATGCGTCAATATATTCACGTATATTTACTTCTGACACAGTTATCTAGTCCTTGCGAATTTATCAATCACGAATCAGTGATAAATCCGAGAAATTTCGATAAATACAAATTTTCTGTTCACCAATAACTTTAAATAATAATTCACTGTTTTTTTTTTATCAAGAATTATTTTCAAAAAACATTCTCGGTTTTTTACGATCGAGCTCTCGAATTTTCCTTTTGGCCAATGAAAAAACTTATATTTCGAAATTTTATGAATAAAATCTCGACTACTCGTCAATAAAAACGAAAAACTTTGAAACATTTTGTTTCATTTGTACAAAATTTAAAATTCATCGAGATTTTTAGGCTTCGGAGCTGTTTTCGTGTTTATGTCATTTCGTCTCATAAATTTGTCGTATCTATCGGAGAAAGTATCGTCACTCCAGAACTTTAAATAATAATTCACTGTTTTTTTTTTATCAAGAATTATTTTCAAAAAACATTCTCGGGTTTTTACTACCGAACTCTCGAATCTTCCTTTTGGCCAATGAAAAAACTTATATTTCGATATTTTATGAATAAAATCTCGACTACTCGTCAATAAAAACGAAAAACTTTGAAACATTTTGTTTCATTTGTACAAAATTTAAAATTCATTGAAATTTTTAGGCTTTGGAGCTGTTTTCGTGTTTATTTCATTTTGTCTCATAAATTTGTCGTATCTATAGTAGAAAGTATCGTCACTCCAGAACTTTAAATAATAATTCACTGTTTTTTTTTATCAAGAATTATTTTCAAAAAACATTCTCGGGTTTTTACTACCGAGCTCTCGAATCTTCCTTCTGGCCAATGAAAAAACTTATATTTCGATATTTTAGGAATAAAATCTCGACTACTCGTCAATAAAAACGAAAAACTTTGAAACATTTTGTTTCATTTGTACAAAATTTAAAATTCATTGAGATTTTTAGACTTTGGAGCTGTTTTCGTGTTTATTTCATTTCGTCTCATAAATTTGTCGTATCTACAGTAGAAAGTATCGTAACTCCAGAACTCTTGGTTCATTCTCGCGGCATATATCTTTTTTATCATTATGATGTATTCCAAGTCTTCAGCTCCTCTGGTCGCTCGTACACTCTGTCCCAGCTCCCACCCACATAGCGTATATTTATATATTTGTATATAAACATGCGTGTATGTGTATAGTCCGGAGCATGACGGGGGTTGGTGACGGTGGCAGTCGTGCCAGCCACCGCACGGAATCAACAGTGCTAGCCGAGCTCCCGAGGCCGTGGGGTCGGTGTATTTTCAACCCCCTTAATAAAACCGTAAAGTTAACGCAGTCGCGCGCATCCCCCGCACAGTGTTGAAACCGTTCAGTACGTTGCTGCTCTCTATACAGTAATCTCCTCCGACTGTGCTTCGTTCCAACCAAGCAAAGAAGAAAGAAAGACGCGCTTAATTTTTTTTTTTATTCGGTGGAGAAAGAACGAGAGAATTAAAAATTCTCAATAAAGTAACGAGTGGAAAATCGTTAAACAAATCGAAGCAGGATGAAGGTCCAGCAACTGGTGATGGTTTGCGGTGCCTACTTACTGGTCGGTCATTTGGGTGAGTCTCCAAACTTAACAAATTTTTATTTCCATTATTTCAAACTCTCGGCAATTGCTGATTTTTCCGGAAACATTGACAACTAACAGGATAAATAACAACTTTGCGCGAGCCCACAATTTTTTAAGCATTTCGGAAAGTTTGTGTCTTTTTTCGTCGATTTTTCGACCGTCCAGCTGCACGAGATTGAGTCGGAAATAAATGACAAGGAAGAAAGGAAAGTGGGTCATAGAATTTCGTGGGTTCAAGCCTCACTTTCACACGGGCCACCATAATCAATGGTGTTTTTTTTTTCCAATTTTATCAAAATTTAACAAAATAAAAGATTTTTCTTTGATTTTTGAAAAAAAAAAAATTGATCGATCGAGTCATAATTCGGACCAAACATTTCGACTTTTCCATACAAGCTATCAACCCCTCGAGTCTCTCGCCATGTCTCACTCCCATAGAGTTGCAGGAGCGCAGGCGCCGTAAGAATCGATGACGATGTGAATCCGCAAAGCCCAAGGGGACGATGGGAAAGCATTTCCAACTCTCGTCTATAGATATAATAAAATTCTTCGAGTTGCCGCCGAATAAAAACGAGGCGCGACATAGAAAAAACGTAACTGAATAGCGCGGGAGCCGTTACGATTTTTATCTTCACATATACACACTTGTGTACGTGAATATATTCGAGGGTTGGGTCACGAGGTCAGAGCTCATTTCACAAGTATTCCGAATAGTAAATTGACATTAATTAATAAAATATCCGTTTAATTGGGCGGTGCAAATCGAAGGCACGAGATTCCACTTCGTTACCCACGACTTCCGGAAGACGAACATGTACATGAAGGAAAGCCAGGGGGGAAATTGAGGGAACGGACGAGACACGATGACGCTACCGTTTCTAGGCCACGTACAGCCGCATCGATTATTTTTTGTCTTCTTTTTTAACGGTGCGGCTAATCCATGACGCGTTTTATACTCCGACTGAGCAAAGTTCGCTGAACCTTTTGTCTCGAGTTCTCCTCTCAAGGGAGCGTTTTGACAAATGTATAGACCTCGCAGGAGCCCGCAGCAAACGTACGAGGCATTTTTCGTTAATTAGAAAAAAATTCTTCGTTCATTATCTTTCGTAATTCGAGTCGGTGGAGAGACGAGCGTAGAGAGTATCCTTATCGCTCGTGACCCTCGGCCCCGGATAAGGGGTCGTCGAGACTGTTCTCGATCTGTGTCTGCGTCAAATATTTCTTCATATTCATTCGATCTCAGTAGAAATATCCGGCCTCGAAGTCGCTCTATATCTTCGTAGAGTCGTACACCGACGTTAATTATTTTTATCTCTGTGTATACGTCTCTGCGTCTATTTTAATTATCGACGCTTAATATTAATTTGCAGGCGTTGATGCGTTGACGTGTTTTGAATGCAACAGTCATATCGACAGTCGATGCGCCGACAAAAAGCCACCAGAAGCTCTTCAAAAAGACTGCCAAGTCTCGTCCGGCGGTACCAAATACACCATGTGCCGTAAAACTGTCCAGAGCATCGAGTTTCCCATGAATGGCTGTACGTAAATAATTTTTGTCTCAATTTTAATCAAGACAACAATTTTCCAAACTCAAAAGCTTTCAAGTTCCTGAATGCCATCAACTTTCACCACTCGTTGTCAAACTTTCGTGTGTTTTTTTCGACATGTGATTTTTCTTTTATAGTACCACCGGAAACTCGTGTAATCAGGACTTGCGGTTACGACGAATCAAACTACAAGGGCCGCTGCTATCAACGCAGTGGTTTTGGTGGAAGACAAGAGGTTTGCTCTTGCCTTACCAACCTCTGCAACGGTTCGACGCCGAGTTACGCGCACGTGCCCCAATTTTTGATGATTCTGTGCCTCATCGGTAGCGTCCTCAACGCCCATCTCCGCAATTAGGTTTCCCTCCCTAATTACCTTTTTCAATTACGAAATAATATGATTATTTAAACGAAGAAAAAAATCGATTATTCGTCGTTCGCAACAACAAAAAAAAAAAAACAACAAACACTGGCCACAATCACGAAAAAAAAGTCACACTAACCCCGTCCGCAGCACACGCTCAGGCAGCCAATCGGGCTGACGATAAGAAAATATAGGGATTCGGGCGAAGATTCGAACGAGTGCAGAGACCAAAAATGCATCGAGTCGTTATTATGAAAACAGCGATCAGAGAAAAGCAGAATAAGGAGAAAAAAAAGTATAACGGAACGTCGAACCCGAGAAGAAACCCTTACGAGACACATGGAAACATAAAAAAATCAAAAGCAACCAAACTGGATTTCGAGAGTCCGCGAAATATCACAAGAAATGATATTGAAGTTTGCATCGTTGCAATGCAACGAAAAATCTATTTTTTGTTCATTATTTTGATAATTTATTGACTCGTTCCAATTTTTTTAGTCAATTTACTTTTCGAATGGCGAAAAAGACTTTATCGTTATTGTCGACAAAGACTGTATGAAAATTTGGTGCGATGCTATAACAAAATAATGACTTTTCGTTGAATTTCTTCGATGCAAACTTCAACATGATCACAAGAACATTATTGTTGCTACGTGAGAATGCACAAAAACGGATCTGGTTGGAGAATCCTAACTTAAAACAACAGCAAATCAAGTTTTTCAAAGAAACGATAGTTTTAGGCTTAGCTTTTTATCAAACCCTCTGATTCGTCTGATTGAATGATCGTATTTATTATTCTCACGGGACGACATTGCCAACTCATTTTCTTCTGTACTCGGTCCGAGATTCCGTGTCTCGCGCGATATGCAGAAGCAAGTTCGCGTCATGGACATCACCACTGCCTTTCATTGAGCAACGTGCATCCCAAAAACTGCTACGTCCTTAAAAACCTTATGTACATGAGTTCGCATTATTAATATTAACGATCTTGTTCGATGCGACCGATCCTCGACCGTGTACTCGCCGATCTGCGCCTATGCATGCCGCACTTGGAGAAAATGAAAATACCAAAAATAAATAAAAATGTAAACAAAGTACCAAAAATTAAGGACCAACCAATCCGTTCCGAAAGATCGCACACACACACACACATAGAGACACACAAAAGTATTAAAAAATATAAATCTACCGACAAAACTGTTTGTCGTAAAATGTATAATATTTCGAGCAATGAAATGAGAGTGACGTTGAGATGAAAATCGATAGTAACATCCGGACGAGAGGAATTCAAAAATTTGAAAAATTCAGAGGGTCCTTCTCGAGTCGTCGTTTTTGTCATTAAATATTGAAGAACCGATCATCACCGAGTCATCGCGGACACACTGTTGCGTTTGTTGCAAACATTCTGTGTGTAGAGCTTAATAAATATTATAAATATATATGAATATATCGTCGAATGACACAAGAGTAAAAAATTTACGAAAAAATTCAATCAAATGATATAAAAACGTTCTATGGTAAAAAAAATAAATAAAAATTGTTTTTATCACACATGATGTTCAAATCGCCGATCGCTATTGCGCATTATTGATTCCACAAACACGCGGGTATCACGAAATCAATTCAACGAAAAGTCACAAAGGTAAAAAAAAAAAAGAAAAAAAGTGGAACATGGAAGGGAAAAAAAAAACGAATTATAATAGCAAAATACAACATGTAAATATGTGTGTGTGCGCTCTCGCGCCTTTTATCGTGTATACGTAAAGATTCTCGTCGAACGTGGACGATTCGATTTCGTAGATAATTTGCAATCCAATTGTTAGTGATCTCGTAGCGTAGAAATCGATTAATAATATTAATAACGATAATAATGATAATAAATGAAAATAGTAATGTTAATTATTATGGAATAATAATATATACGGAGCCTCTTCGCAACGCTCGAGACAATTGTTCACCGCAACTGCGGCATCCCTCCCCTCCAAAAGGCAAAGCAACAAAAATCAATATATACGAGTGCACGTTGATCCACAAGAATTTTTGTCTCTTTTTTTTTCTTCCTTTTAATTCCCATGGTGTTGATCGTCGAATTGATCGCTCGCCAATTTTCTTCTTATTCTCGCGACCTTTGCATTATACTCAACGAGGTATAAACCGACTCTATACTTAATCAATTTGTCATGGAATTGGATCAATTTATGATAAATTATTTAATATTGCTGGATAAAGGCTCTTTATACTTGAGACACGCGATTGCTCGTCTGTCTTTATGTGTAACACCAATTCACGATCACCCCATAAGTCGCCAGCTGATGGGAACCCAGCTGATTTTTTACCGAGAAAAAGAATGTCAATCTCGAAGATGGTCAATTGTTTCATCCCTCTTCGATGTCTTGCAATTGCTGTTCGTAACTCGTGACGTGAAGAAGAGAATACTTATTTGTTTTGGTTTTACGCTTACAGTCTCCTTCGCTCAATGTTTCATCTTTAATGCCAACGATTTTGCTCCTTGGATTATAAATAAATAAATAAATAAATAGTCACAACTAACCGTCGCGATCGACAACTTTTCAAAGCTCTGACATTTTTCCATGAAAACTCGAGCGAATGAGCGCAGTGTCAAAATGGGATTTTTCTCCGAGCACCACCGCTGATTTGTCGAAAGAAAATATTGTTTCATTTTCGTCAGCGTTCACCGAATTTCAATCAACCATTTTTTCGAAATGCTGTCGCTAAATATTCGGAGTTGTCATTCTGTCAGTACCCCACCGTTGCCTGTCATCGCAGCGACGTTTGAATACATTCTCGTCAGCAGGTAAGTCGGACTTTTCTTCCCGAAATTCCACGCCATCGCAAGAATTTCTAGCGTCATTGTAATTTGTAGTTGAGTCGAGGTTTTTTCGCGTGGGAACCACGACTCGAACGTGGTGAAGGTTACGAAGGATCAAACCGACTTTGAGAGTAAAATATACAGAGAATCGCGTCAAGGAGACTGCAGATACAAGAGAAAAACAGAGTTGAAACCACCGATCGCTGTAAGATCGGATCATGCACCCAGCGGGACCACCACCACCACCGCAAAATCGATCCTGTCCTAGTCCTTCCCTAGCTCAATGTCCTTCGCCATCGCTCCTTCAGCAACAGCAACACGTTATTTACGCTCCGATAACGACGCTCCAACCATGCCCAGCGAATATACATCCCCATTGTGTTTATACAGGGTTTCAGAGGAATTCTGGATTGGCTGGAAGTTCGGGTCAGCTTTCGAATCAAGGTTATAATCGCCCGTACAAACATTTTCCTCTAAACCGTTTGTTTTCATTTTTCCATTATTTTGGTGCTTTTTTTTTTTTAATTAAAATTCGAGGCAATTTTTTTCATTCGATCGTAACGATGATTAATGAACGCAGTTCCGATTCGTCACACAAAAGTGACAAAATGGCAACCAAAGAGCAAGCTCACTCGGGGTCATCATTCGAATCATCATCAACAGAGCCATCAGCAATACTGCCCGCCACTTCAACATCAACAGGCTCATGTTCAACAACCGTTGACCTACATTCCCAAACCTTTGGTACTTTTCGATCAGTGCCAAGCAAATCAAGCCCCTCCCGGAACTGCTTCTCCAGCTGCGTCTTTCCTAGTAGCTTCCTCGAGCTTTGCCCATGCTCCTTATGGACCTGCTGATCATTACACATCGGCCTCTGGCTTGACTCTCATACCTCAGCCGTTTTTCAAAGCCCCCGAAGTGACCCAAGCTTTTTGCTTGCTTCCGGAACGCCCTCAGACCACTCAGCATCATCATCAGGCTCTCACTCACCAGGCGCAAGGCACATACTACAATATTGCAGCCACCAGTAATTTCCAGGCCATCAAGCCCTCTCTGCACTTGACAAACGTTACAAATCCATATGGAAATGTCACCAGTTCAGCAAACAATCAAATGCCTGCTCAAACTTTCCCAGCGAATCAAATTTATCAAAATTCATCGATGCCATTCACTGCATCATCTCGAGACAAAATGTCGATGCTTCCTAACGTTGATCTCCAAGCAATTACTGGCTCGAGACATTTGACAGATCCTGGCGACACGAATCATCGAGAACCGTCGGCCTCGAGAACAGAAAATATTGATTGGACTTCCCAAACAGTCGGGGACGCTTCAAATATCTTTAAGGTACATTTCGCATCCAGTTAAGGTCCTTCGATAAAATTCCCCACACACCGAAAACAAAATTTTGTTGAAAAAGATGCATATTTTGTTCCATACGTTCGACTAAACGTTTTTTTTGAATAATCCCAAAAATAGTGTCATTGCAGTAAGAAATATTTTAGAAAGTCTCTTCGGACGCAAATTTTTGTCGTTCCACTCGTAAATTTCGCTGGAAATTACGTTAGAAACGAAATTTACTGCCAAAATAACGAAAATTTTGAAATTATCAAAAAAATATTTGGTTTACCGTCTCCAACAAAATATCGACGATTTTTAACGAAATTTCATTCCCAGTGGACCGTTCCATTAATTTTTATTCCATAAACATGTCATGGGCTTGTTTTCCAACAGAATCCCGATGCGATAACGAGTCCCCGAGTCTCGGCGTCATCGATCGAAACGAATCGACCGTGTTCTTCGAGCCTGGCGAAGAATCAAGACGAAAGATACTCGGACGAATCTGCGGCAAGTTTCGATTTCACGATCGAAGCCGAAAAAATGGTTTCGGCTTTGTGCAACACAGTGTCGTCGAACGAGCTCGGGAAGGACGAGACTGCTGGTGAAAACGAGAGATCACCGCCTTTTGGCGGAGCAGCTGGTGACAACGTGGCCAACAANGTTCCATTAATTTTTATTCCATAAACCTGTCATGGGCTTGTTTTCCAACAGAATTCCGATGCGATAACGAGTCCCCGAGTCTCGGCGTCATCGATCGAAACGAATCGACCGTGTTCTTCGAGCCTGACGAAGAATCAAGACGAAAGATACTCGGACGAATCTGCGGCAAGTTTCGATTTCACGATCGAAGCCGAAAAAATGGTTTCGGCTTTGTGCAACACAGTGTCGTCGAACGAGCTCGGGAAGGACGAGACTGCTGGTGAAAACGAGAGATCACCGCCTTTTGGCGGAGCAGCTGGTGACAACGTGGCCAACAAAAGGAACATGTGGTTCACTGACTTTTGCACGGAATACGGGGTATCGCTCGAGCATAATAATCGGACAGCGAGCACTCAGACCCAAGAGGACAGACGAGATCCTCAGCATGATCCTGAGATGATGAGAAAAACGATTTACTGGGGTTGCAACGAGGCTGAATCGATTTTGAACTCTTGCTCTTATCGTGGCTGTTCGCGAGCAGCGTGGCTAGCAAATATTTCTTCTGCCACGAGAACCGCAGTCGCCAAGTCCTCCACCTGTTTCCCCATTTTCTCCGGAGACAGAACGTTCGTTCAGGATCTCGTGAACGCTCTTTTACGAATAACCAACGGATGGCTCGTGCTCGATAATTATCTAAACAAACAACACTATCCGAGTCTCGATGATAAATTCGACAGAGAGTTACCGAGTCGTTTCCAAACCTGGCAAGTCGTCACGCAGGATCTACTCGGAGAATTAATAAAGACGCTCGTAAATGTGGAGGAAAGTTTGAGTTCGAAGAGTGCGACGAGTCCGGAAAGCCTGGGCTTTCCAGAGAACCTGACGAGTCCCTCGTTCCCTGGTGACGTGAATCTCTACACGAAGAACGATCTTTTCGATTCTTGGCAAAGACACCAAGAGCAACTCACTAGATTGAGCAACAGTGATCGTAACGATCGTGACGCGACTTACACATTGCAATGCACACCCCAATCATCGAGCAATTCCAATTTCAACTCGTTGGAGTCTCGTCTTCAATCGCAAAAAGAGACAAAGCTCCGAAGCAAATGGACGATCACGGAAAACTTGTCATCGACGCTAGACAGTGCGAAATCAGGGCCAGATACTTCGCGAGGCTCCAGCGACCTTGGATTCCCCAGTGGCAATCGATATCGCATGAAAAATGCATCAAATACCTCAACGAGCAAGTTCACATCGTCTGCGAGTCATTCGTTGAACGCGGAATTCTTCCAGTTGCAAAATAAAGTGATGGAGAGTATGGGGAATTCGAACGAGCTGGAAAGACAGCGTTGGGGACTCAAAGAACAACAATACAACTTCGTTTTCGGTACATCGAGAGTCCCCACCACGAGCACGATGATTCCTGGCTCCTGCGAGCCTATTTTCAAGATCAGAACCGCAGGAAGTTCGTACGAAAATGCCTACGCCCGAAGGTGTCTGCCAAGAATGGATTCGCCGAGTCCCATCAATTCAAACCCGCCGAGTCATTGTACGAACGTAAATGGGAGCGTTTATCTCGTCGCGGGAACGGAAGCTGCTCTGGACTCGACTTACCTAGCGGGAGTGAGTGCTGCGGAGCGTATTAAAACTTACGCCGAACCGGATTACACCAGTAGCGTAAGAATAGCCGAATTGAACGAGCACAATTGTGGAAGTGGTATCGTCGTCTCGGCGACGAGTATCTCGAGCATTAAAACGGAGCCGGTTTACGTTGGAAAGTGTTCATCGGATCAGGGTGAGTTGGCTGCGGTCCCACGGACCAAGATGACCTTGTTGAGTCAGATAGAAGGCAATAGCCCAAACGCGAGCAGAGAGACGCAAGAAATGACAGCGAATCTGTCGGCATGGTTCGCGAGTATGAGAAACGCCAACAATCATCGTACCGTAAAGTGCCCTACCGAGCCTCGAAAGTCCGAAAATACTGGCACTAAATCATCGACGCATTCTCAAGAAACCTCCAGAAATTCAATGAATTTTACCAGACAAATCCACATGGATCCCAATCGACAGCTGCAGACTTTGCAAAACATGCAAGCCATACAGAGTCAGCCATGGAACGCGGCGAATTTATTGAACAATACCAAACAAACAACGCAGAATAATGTTCATCGAAACCTCGACGAATATGACAGCTCGGAAGATGTCAGAGTTTACATGAAACCCGGAAGTTACAACGTCCCCAAAAAAAGGCATCATCGTAAAAATAATCGAAAAAGTGATAATTCCGGGAGCTCACGTGCCAACGTTAATAACACACCACGGGCTCACACGAACCGTGCGGACCAAGCTGCCAATCACACCAATGCACCGAAGAGCCACCAGCTCTCGACTTCCGTCTCGTCCTTGCTGATAGCTTCATCGGTGCAAGTTTCCACAACGACAACAACAACGACAAACACATCCATTAGAGTGCCTTTCCCATCAGCCACTCCGATCGTTCCCCCACCGTCAAAATTTACTCCACACAATTCACCGCGAATCTTACGTCGCGCAAGAGCGAACTCCGACCAGGAAAACCGCCAGGACGTTGCCTGGAAAGCTGCCTGCGCTTCCGCGGAGATTTTACTAGAAGCACTCAATGTCAAAGCTTCCGATTCGAAGAGTCCAAACTCAATGAAAAAAAGCCAGCGCACTTGTTCACCCAAAAACAAAGGAAATCGATCGTCCGATTGTTTATCCGTTTTGCAAGAATCTGACAGAGAAATCGAGCCTCAACATACTTTTTGGGACGTTTCGAGTTACGAAGCATCCGAAGATGATTCAAGCTCAACCTGCAAATGTTCGCCCGATCGGTACACCGAATCGGAACCACGGGACGTTAAACAACCCAAGACGAACGTTAAAACGGACTCTTGGCTCATCAGTACACTCAACAATGCGAGTATCGTCAGTGCGATCAACACCAAAGAATCCGATCGCGAAAGTACAATCGGTGGATCACTGAATAGCTCCATCAACGAAGCAGATCGTCACGAGTACAAAACAGTCGTGACTTCTACACCGGAACCCATGAAAATGTTGACCAAGGACGTTGACGAGGCGGAAATAGAAAGGGAAAAGCTTGCTGAGAGTTTCCAAGGAAAATTCAACAACGAGAGTCCTCGGAGCAGTGAAAATCAGGAGTACTCAGGCTCGAGCAATCTTTACACGCCATCGAGGAACTTGTCGATTTCACTGACCGACACAAGTGGCGAATTTGTAGGCAGAGCCACATACTCCGAGACGGTAAGACGATCGACCGTGAAATCTGGGCTTGCTGGAAAGCCCGAGAACTCTCGATCAAGGCAGACAAGATCTATGAGTTCCATCGAGCCCGTCATCACAAGTTCGATCATACCGATCCCGGCAAGAAAGTCTCAGCGTAAAGCCAGCGACCGAGCGAACCAGTCGATCCACAAGTCGAGGAAAACGATCGCGAAGAGACTCTCGAGGGATCTCGATGAAAAGGAAAGCGAAGAGGGACGATCCAATAAAAAAATCATCAAAGAAGAAACTTCAGGTGGTAATTCGACGAGACCATTAGCTGTCAAGTGCCAAACGAAAAAAAAAGGCGAAACTGCCTCTTGTAGTGGGTGGACAGAGAGTAAAAAAGTCAGCGAACGTGGATGGTCGGTTTGGTACAGTTCCAGAAGAAAGCAATCACTCAGTTCGCTGGCATTCAACAAATTAGCTACGATCCATCAGACTCTTTGGCAAATGGAAGATGCCAAACTGCTCAAATATCCTGCCACGAGTTCGAGCGGATCTGGAGGATCCGTCGAAATGGTACGTCATCCAATTGTCGTTTTCTAAAGGCTTGAAAGTTTTTTACGGTTTTATTTTCCTGAAACGTTTCCACGATACGAAAAATACGAAACTTTTCGAGTTTTTCGTTTTATAAATTTGTACACGTGTTTATTGATCGTCTGAGAACACGCGGAGATTTTTTTTTTTTCGAAGAAAA
This sequence comes from Hyposoter didymator, assembly GCA_037952995.1. NCBI lineage: Eukaryota > Metazoa > Arthropoda > Insecta > Hymenoptera > Ichneumonidae > Hyposoter > Hyposoter didymator. The sequence goes on from JBAJMU010000005.1 coordinate 12,519,183, forward strand.
GAAAATGATAAATATTTGTGGACACAATTTTTCTGGAATACGATTTTTACGAGTCAATATTGGGTCAATCTTACCCGAGCCGTTTTTTTACATTTTTTATTTTCTTTTTTCTTAGAGACATTTTTTTTGCTGTAAATAATCAATTTTTAATGAGTCGAAATTGATTTTTTGTTATTTTTACCCAGTGTGCAGTCGAAGGGTTAATTATGGTCACAAAAAATGGCCAACAGTTCGGCCTCTTAATGCACAACATACGTATTGGCTTTTGAATTTATCGAGCTATAATTTGCAGGTCGAAGAAGACTGCAGAGTCAATGGAAGTCCCATTTATTTGGAGACGATTGGGTACAAATTGAAGAATCGAATTTATCACAAAATCGAACAAGTTATGAGAGACTTTAGGAAGATCGTGAACAACTCGAAATTGTATCACAAGGTGCATGCGGTGGAATCATGAATTATAATGTGAAAAAGTATCTCACGAAATAATTTTAAGAAATTCGATAACGATTATTCGTTTTAGAACGATACTGATCGCATCGCAAAAATCGAGATGCTTTCGAAAAAGCTCGAACAACTCTTCGAGGAACATTTCGCCAGCTGGGACTTTGAAAACGCTTCCGAGAGTCCGAGAAATACCAACAGCTCGTGCAATGTTCAAGGCTCGAGGAGCAAATCGCCACAAAAACAAAGCCAGAAATCAACAACGAGTCGATTGACATCGTCCACGAAAAAAAACTCTGCCACTTTGGCGAAAAATGAAAATTGACTGGAAAACTGCGCACCAGTCGATTTGCAGTTTTAATTTAATGCCCGATATTCGAAAACAAAAACAAAGGATCGATCGTCCACTCTCTTTTTGCGTGTCGATCGTCGTCGCTATAATGACCAACACTCTTTCTAGTCACTTCGACAATTGTGTAGACGCGTATTAAGAATTATTTTTAAAAAATCTCATTCTAGTCATACTCGTAAGTTTCAATAATTATCAAGCCCGCGCTCTAATTATTTATTCAAATATTCTGCATGCTTGATGATGAGATTAAAGAAATAAAACATTCACCTGATGGTTCTCCGTGGATGTCCCAAAAATATAAATGGAATCGAAGCAGAACAAAACTTGAATTATTTATCCAACATTTTTTGCACGCTGAGCCATGAAAAAGCTCGCGCAAGGATTTCCACCGGTAATTCGCATGTAGTTCGATAACGAATTGTTTTGTTTTTCTCTTTATTTTGTTAAATCACAAAGTAAGAAACGCCGAACTCAAACTTTTGTAGTTATCTGTAACGATGTTGAGAACGAAAAACTTGAAACGGATTTGTGATGGCCGCGGAATGTTGTACGTTCGAAAAAGAATGATTAAATATTTACGTAAAAACTTGACACCGAGCAAAAGACAATGAAATCACTCCGCGGATTGAAATAAGTCGAGCGAGCTGCTGAGGGGTTTCGAATGAAATGCACGCAATTAACGTTCCGCTAAAAATCGAGATCGATTCTGAAACAACTTCACACTTGTCTAGCCCGGCATTCTGCATTTCATCCGGCTTGTCGGTTTCGGGAGAATATGCAAAAAGCGCGCAGGCTTGGAATGACACTTAGATTTTGACATTGTTTCTCATTTGTTACAAAATTTCCAACGTAGTTTAACATTAAAACCAACTGTTTTGTACTATAAACGACTAAAAATGCCCTCAGAAGACGTTGCGATGTTGGTTGACATGGGGTTTAGTCTCCCGAAAGCGTAAGTCGTAAGAATAATCGAAAAAATCATATCCTAACCTCCAAATTTCTATTTACATTGTTATTCATGTTTTTTGCAGAGAAAAAGCACTTCAGGTTACAGGGAACAAGGGTGTCGAGCCGGCAATGGAATGGTAAGAATTCATAACCCAAATTTGAGCGAAAATCGCCAACTTTTTCGAAATAGTGAATCGTCCTGTTAGAATATTTGCCAATTTGAGAAAATTGCGTTTGCGGAATAACAATTCGATGGGAAATCGTTGTAAATTCAATTTTTTTCAATAAACGATGAAAATTAGGTTGCTGGCTCATTCCAACGACGCGGAACCAGAAATCGAGTCACCCGCCGCTGAAAGCGCTCCGGAAACAGCTGCCGAAACGCCCGATGACAATAGCGAGGCTAGTGCCAGTACGGAAGCTGCGCCTTCGGGCGACAATGCCAAATCGCTAAAATGCGACGTGTAAATTGAACCTTTCCATGAATTCAATAATCGATAACGTATTACGGAAATCATCAAATTTGCAGATTGCAATTAACAGATTGTTTTTCCTGCGCAGTTGTCAAAAGCTATTCAAGTCCACTTTGGAAGTCGAATACCATGCGACGAAGTCCGGCCACGACAGTTTCTCCGAAAGCCTCGAGGAGAAAAAACCCCTGACGGAGGAAGAAAAGAAAGAAAAGCTCAAATCGTTGGAAGAGAAATTGAAACTAAAGAGGAAAGAGAGGGAGGAACAAGAGAAGAGAGAAGCGGTAGAAAGGGAGAAGAACAGAATACGATCTGGGAAGGAAATGGCGGAGGCTAAAAGAAAGTAAGAATTTTTGTCAAAGTGTTGGTTGCGTCGTTAAAGATTCACGATATTTCCAAACATCAGCAACAACTAAACATCCAGTCAATCGCATGAGACGTTTTTTTTCGTGATTTTCTCGAAAGAACATAAACGAATGGAACATTTCTCACAGAAGAATGTACGCTTCCGTTTCAGATTCGTAGAATCAGAAATGCAGCGACTGGTAGAGCAGAGAAAACGCGAGAAGGAGGAAGAAAAAGCGGCGCGACAGAGGGTACGAGCTCAAATCGAAGCGGACAAGGCTGCGAGGAAAGCCAAAGCTGCAGCTGAGAGTGGGCAGCCTCCTGCTCCTGTTGTTCCTGTCCCAGCAGCTCCCGTACCTGTTGTCTCCCCACCGAAGCAGGATTACAAAGATACGAAACTTCAGGTACGCGACATAAAAAAATAATCGTAACGAATTTCCAAAATCCTGACAAACTCGAATGACATTACGACGTCTTATCGACCTTGGACAATCGATAACGATTTTTCGTAAAATTTCTTACTACCCCGAATCACATGAACGTAAAAATTTGTGAAATAAAATTCCAGATCCGTTTAACGAACGGTCAAACGTTGGTCCAAAGTTTCGGCTGCAAGGAACAACTGTCGGCGGTGAGATTGTTCGTGGAGATGAATAGAACCGATGCTCCAGGGGCTTTCAACCTAATGACGAGTTTCCCGAGGAAAGTTTTTACCGAGGAAGATTACGAAGCACCGTTGGACGTGCTGGGTGAGCGATCAACATTTCTCAAGCGCAATAATAAGAATAACAATGCTAGAAATAGTAACAAAGTTTGTTGATTGGACGAGAGGATATTAAGCAACAACGAAAAAAACTATATCGCTCCGTTATCGCTCTCGCCACGTGGCATCTCGAAATAACTGACTAATGAGAATTAATAACGTACGATCGATACAAAGTTCATCGTTTCACTGACGTTCCATCTCATTCGCAGGCTTAGTGCCTTCGGCCGTTGTCATCGTCCAGAAGAAAATAGAATGATTCGACACAGGACCGTCCGACGCATACTCGATACGTGAGAATATCGTTACGCACAACTTATATATATATATATGAATAAATAAGTACATCTATATTTAAGAAATAGATTTTAAATGAGAAAAAATACTGAACCACCGTCATTCTCCGTTTGTAATAAGTTGTATATCATTCTCATGTTCCGCCCGTTCAATCGATTGAACAAATGGTTTTATTAATAAAAATGAAACAACAATTCAAAGATAAATTTTCCAACGAGTCATGATCGAACGCGAAATATCGCATAAATGATTTTTCTAATTTTTGTAGAATTATTTCGAAAAAAAAAACTTAGTCTCTTGAAAATCCGAGCGATTCCAATGGGACTTTGGATCTTTCACTTTGTACGGCCAAGTATTGAATTTCATGATTACTAACCGCAGATACTCCGTCGTATTGTCAACAGTCTTCGAAATGTTGTAATCGATACGATGAAAAAAATGCTCTCTTGTTTTTTAACGTTCGCGTTGCTCCCGTTGGCAAGCTCTTGATCGCGACAATCGATCGGTTATAATATTATGCTTTATTTTCGATGGAACTTCCTGTCGCAAGCAACCGCTCATTGCACCATGATGACGCTGTATTCCGCTGGAACTGTACCGGGGTAAATAACGTTTTTTTTGCGGGAACAGTTGGTCGGATATCCAGGGATTCCATCGCAGTCGACGAGCTTCATTTGTTTGTCAAAACATATTCTTATTTCGAACAAATACCTTTCTTTAGTTTTCTGGAAAAAGGAAACAACATAATTGGGATTATTTTTGTTTAATCAATTGACGGGAATGGAAAAATCGGAAATTTTGTCGAGGGATTAATATTTCGTCAAAGTTCTTACCGGATTAAGGACGCACTGGACTTGCGCCGTTTTTCCTAATATTTTATGAACACCGTCGAGAATCGTTTGGACGTTGTAACTTTGACCAGGCAGAATCATCGCCTTGGCAAGTACATTTTTCATGTCGTATTGGTCAAGGAGCGAAAGTCCTTTTTTGAAGTATTTCAATTCTGTATTCAAGGGCTCCAGAACAGCTGCACAAGTGCCGTGTTTTTCCCATTCGTGAGTCCAAAACGAGTGAGGTTTTCTGCCCTTTTCAACGTCGATCCATTTCGTCTCCAATTCTGATTCAATTGGCTGCAGCGCTTTGAAGTTAAATGGCATACTCTTGTTGCAATAGAGCGGACCAATTACATGGAACTGGGTTGGCCATATGCCATGAATAGACCATTCCTCGTCGCTGGGCAATGCACACTCGTTCTTCGGCGATGTTTCTTTCCAAGTGTAACAGACGGTCTGTGGCCAGTGCTGGGTAAATATGAGAACGTCAAATTCTGAGGAATTTGACACTTTTTTGTTATTTCTATAACGATTCCTTCGTCGACGTCTGGAAAATAAAACAAAAAATCGTATCTTCAATTTACTGAATCTACATTGCTCTTGCAAAAAAAAAACAATTCTGGAGGAACGAGTCGTGAAGAAAAGATGACGTTCACGACTATTTTCGTATTTCCATAAAAGAATGTCGGGTACTGATTGTGATGCAAATAAGAAAAGATAAAAAAAAAAAATTCAAGCGAATAAATTATCTGAGAGGAAATCAATCGATAAATAAAAAAGAACGCTTGTGAAAAACCCAATCAAGCGAATAGCATTGTTGCACTGCGGTTCTCGATCGTGGCAGGAAAAGTATCGGAGAAAGTGGTAATTTCAAGAATTTTATTTGACACGACAGGTTTTCATGAATCTACGAACAAAGGAGAAGGAAATCGGAGCTCTCGCTGAGCAGACGATTTTGTATTGAAACGCTAAGCGAATTTGGAACGAGGCTCGAGGACTGTAAACTTTATTCATCGAAAATATATTTACAAAGACGCACCTCAAGCCACAAAAACAAAAAGTTAGAAGTCGATAAATTGTACTCACCCATCGGCCACAACGACCAAAACCAAGAGCAACAAAAAAAGGCCTTTAAAAAATCTGTCCCGGAGCATTATCACACTGATTCACAAAACGTTCGGTACAATAGAAAAATAAATGTTGTTCAGACACTTGGTTTGCACGAGTCGAGTCACACGAGAATTGCTTTAACGCGTAGGAAACGTGAAATAGCGTCGCTTTCTCCCACCCTTCACCAAACCGAAGCTATAACGGCCTTGGCCAGCCGAGGCGAATCCCTCCTTTGCTCTTCTCGCCGCTTGCTCACTCCTTTTCTTTCCCTCTCTCCTCCGCCCCACTACGAAACTCTCAGCTCCATATCTTTATCGAGTAACCAGCTGTGCAGTCAGCTGAGTGCACAGCTGTGTTGATTTTCTAGATAAATAAATGTCAACCGCTCGAGACACGAGTCGCAGAAAAACCATAACAACTTTATTCCGGAAGAGGAATCGACCGTTCCGAATATTTACAAATTTTATCACAATTTCCGAAAAATCCATGAACAACGGTTCAACGCTCTCTGGCACGAGGTCCACGAGTAAATTTAAATCACTTCCTCACTCCTGGACAATCGTGACTTTTTCAAGAGCTTCTCAAATTTCTGCGAGTCCGATTTTGCCATTTTTATCTCTCATTCCCTTTTGTAAACAAAGCAAAAATCTTTTTCCCCGCTCATTGTTGAAGTTGGCGATATTTATCTTATCGCGTTGAGATACGATCGACGAAAAAATTATCGAAAGGCACGCTCAATGCGAATGACAAGCAGTCGCGAAATAATATTTCAGTAATTGCAGAAAATTGACAGTTGGAAAAATCGTCTTGACAGCAGAACGCGTGCATTGTGTCTGAAGAAGGAACAAATATCGAGGAACATTTTTGGCCAAAGTTTTTGTCAAAATATCGTCAATGAAGACGTATTTTTTGCGCAGGATAATAATTCATAAAAACATATCCGGCCATAATCTATTTATTGGAGAATATGTTTTTTAAAAACGTACGAATTTTTTTAACTCCAATTATCTCCGAGGTGAGAAATAATCGTTTAGAATCCTTGTTGGGTCACGGTCAATATTTTTTACAATAAAACCTGAGGTCCATGAACTCTTCACGTTTCCTCAAACTTTTCGTCACGATTGTCAATGGTAGCACTTGGTGACACTCATTTTCTTTTTTACACATTAATTTACACACGTTATTTACACGAGAAATCGAGAGCATGTCTTTCTCTTGAAAAATTCACTCGTCACTCGATACTGAAGTGACTCTTGACGAGTCTGCCGACCAAATGAAGAGCCTGGAAGGTTTTGTTAGGCCGGAGCCGTTGTCTCAGTAGATAATAAGTGATTGACCTGAAGATTATCAGAATTGCGATCAAAGCCGCAAAGTCTATCCAGAAAATAGTGTTTTCCATTCCTGAAAAGTTAAAAAATCAAAATACCTTAAAACCAGACCATGTTTCTCTGTTGGAAAATAAAAAACTGTGTAGACGGAAAGTTTTCCTGATGTTAAATCGTTCCCCGATCAATATTGTGTGTTTCCCAAAAAACTTTTGTTCGTGTTTGGGAGAAACGTATCGAAATATTAAAAAGATCTTTGCAAGTGAATATCAAATCGATATTTTGTTCGGACGTAAATATTGAATTTTAAACAGTAGCAAACAACGTTCATTAACAAATCACGCAGCTGGTATTTTCACACTTGTCGAATTTGAACGGTAATTACATGGAATAATCATACAAGACTTTGGAAAATGATTTTAGTTTAATTTCACTGAGTGAATTTTAATTACCCATGACTCGAAGAAGTTCTCGAGGATATTTGTATTGACAATAGATTTCCTCCGGTGGACAGGGCAATTTTTCTCTGTTGTAACCATAAGTCGCTATGATTAGGCCCTCCAGTCCATATCTTATGTAACTAACGTACATTACGAGCGTTCGATAAAGGGGCAGAGGGTCGGTACTGCCCATGCCTTGGACAGCGACCAGCATGAGAGGAACGGTCAGTGCTGGACCGACGAACATGCCATTCTACGTGAAAAAAAAAACAAACAACTCAACAAATGGCGTTGCAATAAAATCACAAAAATAAAACGTCGAAATTCGAAAATGTGGGAAATTTCACAAACGCAAATTTTCGTTTTTTGTTTCAGGAATCTCAAATGCAAAGAAAACTCGGAATAAAATTGAGGAAAGGCTTTGGACTTGGAAAATTGTAATTCAGTTGTTGTAGGAAATGTAAACTTACGACGATACTCAAGGTACTGGCTATTGCGAGGCCCATGCTCTCAGCAATAAAGACACACAGGAGACAAGTGCTGAAGAACATTGCACATCGGGATAGTTCGAGTGGTTGTCCGGTGATGACATAAACCATGCTCAAGTAAATGAGGCTGAGGAGAAACTGAAATGAAATGAAAATAGCAAATTCTTTCAAAATGTTTTGTTTTTATTTTTTCAAGTTTGCCATTTATTCTCTAAAATGAGCTCGAACGAACGTTCCTCGTTCCTCTAGTTTTTGGAACGGGTGGTTTGGTCAATTATCATTTTTGATTCAATGAATGTTGGTGTGTGAATAGTGTAAAAACTAATTCCTAGACAGCAGAGAAAAAATGTCAGAAACTTTTTTTTCGAAAAAAAAGGCGAAGCAGAATATGCTCAAGAATTTTTTTAACTGATATTTGTTTTTGTATCTGTGAAAAAATTTTGTAATTAAATTAAAAGCGAGTCTGTCGAAGATGAATGACTGTGAAGTGATGTTAATGTTTACCATCGACCAACCTGTGCAGGAATGTTGGCAATGCTCATAGAGCAGAAGTAAGGACTGAGATTGTACCAACGGTTGAAATATTCTCGTTTAACCAGCTGGACTTCCGTTGGAACTGTAAAAAGACTATTTTTGTGAAATTCTCGTAATTAAATTTGCGGAAATGAGCTAAAAATCATTTGAATGAGAAAAATGTCAATTATGAATAAAATATAATATTGAAATGAACGTCTAAAAACGTAGCTTCGTTATGAAATATCTCGAGATTAATAAAAATCGAAAAAAATTCAGCTACAATTATAAAATTGACTAAAAGCGAATAATTTCATTTGTACGATTTTGGACATACAGTGAAGTAATACCGGTAACATGGGAACGTAGAGAAAGACGATGAGGCAGGTGAAACAGAAGCCAAAATTGAATAGCGTCTTCGAACCGTCGTTACCGATGTCCAGAAACAATCCACCGATTATAAATCCAAGGAAAACGTGCAAAGATATTTTCAGATACAAATAATTCTGCAAACAAATAAATTGATACAAAAAATCCATGAATCATTCGATGCGAGAAATATTCGATTTACGTATCACAAAAATCTCGATTTATTGGCCCCACTGAACAAATAGTTCTGTAACATGTTTTTGGGCATCTCTTTATTAGTTTCTATCAGTAATTTCTAGTGCTTAAAGTATTTTGTTACAGTTCTCACTGATAGAAACGCTTCTGGGACTCATTAATGCATAATCAGCATCGATGAGTTATTAAGGTATAACTATCGCAGAATGGGTTGATTTAGGATTTTCTTGAAATTTAGTGTAAATATTCTTGACATTAAAACGAACAACTTTCCTATAAGACGAAACATTTTCTGCCGTCTAGAATTTGAGATATTTCATTTCCAATTTTATATTTTTCCCATCTAAACGCATGTAAATTGAAGTCGCGTTTCTTTTGTTTTTTCTTGCAACTTTTTTAACGAAACGTCACTTCAATTTACATGCGTTTAGATGGGAAAAATATAAAATTGGAAATGAAATATCTCAAATTCTAGACGGCAGAAAATGTTTCGTCTCATAGGAAAGTTGTTCGTTTTAATGTCAAGAATATTTACACTAAATTTCAAGAAAATCCTAAATCAACCCATTCTGCGATAGTTATACCTTAACAGAGCTCATTGGTATTTCTGCTCAGGGTTCCTCATGTAAAATAATTGGGAAAAGGCGAGAAATCAATGAGAATGAAAAAATTATAAAAAAAAATACTTTAAACAATGAATTTGGTAATTGAAACGTGATTTAAAAATCATACCCTGTCTCTGTAGCACTGAAGCATCCGTCTTCTGAAAAGAGTACAAAATTGTTGGTGCCACGAAACTTTTGGCACGTCTCGTGTGATTGACGGAGTGTTTTCCGCCCATTTTTTAATTGGCACTATTGGGGATTTTGATTCGACGAGATTGGCCATTCTCTCGACGTACTCGTTTCCATATTCTCCTGAAGATACTTCGATAACTGATGAATGAGAAAACAAACAAAATTACACGAATTGCTAGGAAGCGATAAAAATGAAAAGATGTTAAGACGCGAGATTGTAAACTGACGAAAATCTGCTGGATTATAATGCTTCGGACAGTGGGCACCAATTTGTCCGAGAAATGGGACGACCTGGTCGCTTGCACCACGGTAAACGCATTGGCCGGCAGCCACCACGTAAACTTGATCGAATTTGTCGAAAATACTCGCACTCGGTGTGTGTACCGAACAAATTACTGTCCGACCGCCTTGAGCCACTCTTCGTAACAGATCAACGCATTGGGTCGACGACATTTCATCCAAGCCACTGGAAATAATGATTTCGTTTAAAAAAAACGTCACCGTAATGAACCAGCCGAGTCGAGGCCACTTGGGGAAGAAAAATAAACTCGCCAAGCATCGACAATTGAACGTAAACGACTGAGTTAAAATTTTCTATGTTTTTCTTTGAGCACACATTCGAATCAATTTTACGATGTTCGTCAATATTTTTTTTAAATCAATTTCCATCAAAATTTCTGACAAATTGGAATTGGAATATTTGGAAAAATGAATCATAAGAATCGAGTGAAAAGTCATACGTGGTCGGTTCATCGAGGAATATAACCGGTGGATTGTTGACCAGTTCGAGAGCTATCGAGAGTCTCTTTCTCTCGCCGCCAGACAACCTTTCGGTGACGGTATTCCTTGCGTTGTTCAATCTCAGTGTATCCAGGATTTCTTCAACCTGCAATTTTTGTTAGTAAATCGATTATTAATCGTGAAAGCGAGCGGTGAGACGAGGGCTCACCTCGAGCGGATACTTACGATTGATTTTTTGTCTGTTTTCGTCAGACTGTTGCCAAGCTTGAGGTCAGCGGCGAAGCACATTGCTTCGAAAACCGTGAGCAGAGGCTGCACCAAATCTTGCTGCATAATGTAGCACGAAAATTTTTTGAATTCTCGAACATCTCGAGAAGAACCGTTTATCGTTATCGAACCATTCGTTCCGTCCCATCTGTCAATCATTTCAATAAAAACGTTGAGGAAAAAAAATTAGATTGACTTCGCAGATAATCGTTTGGCATCGTTAACAGGAAAAACTGACCCCGACCCCCGCTTTTCATCATTAAAACCTCGTCAACCGTGACTCACGCGAGCCCAAGATTCACGCTATAATCGTGTATATGTAATTTTGCTAATTGAACGTATTTCCTTTTTAACGACTTGCCAATTAATCGCGATCCGGTTTTCATACTTTATTCAACGTCAGTTTGGACAAATTGATATTGAGAAAATATCAGCCTGTAAAAGTCCTCACCGAAATCGATACCGAATCGAGATGAATAAAGAAAAATTAACATTTTCCTCCATTTCTCCATTTCTTTCACCTTTACATAATTTCTTCCTCAACCTACACTGAAAACAAAATTTTGTTGGAAAAGATCAATATTTTGTTCGATGCGTTCGACCAAACGTTTTGTTTGAATAATCCCAAAAATTGTGTCATTGCAGCGAGAAATATTGTAGAAAATCTCTTTGGAAGCAAATTTTTGTCGTCCCAACCGCAATTTTTGCCGACAATTCCCTTAGAGACCAAATAAACTGCCAAAATAACGGAAATTTGGAAATTATGAAAAAATATTTAGTTGACCGTGTTCAACAAAATGTCGACGATTTTTAACAAAATTTTATTTCCAGTGTAATTTTCATCCAGTCGATTTCGCATATTCTCAGATTCGTTACTGTGTTCGCATGTGTTCGTAGGTTTGATTCAATGGCTAAAAATTCTTCGGGCTCCATAACGATCCCGGTCTTGTGTAAGGAAATAAAAAAATAAAAAAATAGGAAATTCAATTATTCCAAATTTTTCTCTTAGAGCTTTGTTGAGAACACTCTGATTTTATCGAACTTGATATTCCGCTGGAGTTTGGCCATGATCCGCGAGAAAAGTAAAATGAAAGGATGTTTCAATGTGAACGAGACTCTTTAATCCTCTTGGCTGCAGCTGGTGCACACCTCTATGAGAAACGAATTATTAACGCAGTAGAGGTTCGCCATCCCAGTTTCTGATTTTTTTCTACGCGTCGACAAACCTGTTTACTGGGGTAATAATTAAGCTCGCGATAGTGTAAAACTTGGTTCAGAGAAAAAAATACAAATTTGGGAAAAATTCATTTTATCCTCGTCCAGTTCGATGATCCTGCGCTTCGTTCATTAGCATATTTCCAGGGATGACGAGATTCCACTATGTTTTCTATACTTTACTTTTTCGATAGTATTTTTCCTCGCAGAGGTCAAGTTTGTGGTTTTTACAGTCGTCACAGTCGTTCACTTGTTAATTAAGCCTGTTTCTTTTTATCTCCAACGTTTTTATATTCGTCGGTGTATCCTGACGTGATTAGGAGACTCGTTCCACTCTAGAAAAATCTCAATGTTGGTCGCATGGGCAAATATCAGTAGACGACCTTACTTTTTTCTTCTTTTGTGCAGCCAACAAATAGCGACTGTTTTTTCTTTTTTTCTTCACATCCATGAATCGGTATTTCTTGTCAAAGAAATTAGGACAAAAATCGAAAAACTACGGAAAACGGAGCAACGAGAAAGCTCGCCCGTATCAATCTGAATTCACGATTCTTTGCGAGTCAACTCGAGTGTTGTATGTTTTTAGACGAGAGAATTATAGCGCGAGAGTCTCCAGCTCTCAGCAGTCGTAAACACAGCAGAGACGCATATTTGTGGAGTAATAAAAAATTGGTTCGTTTTGAGAAGGAAATAAAACGTTCGTTGGTCAAGGTTGGAGTGAATTTACATATTTTTTTCCATATTAACATTGATGTTACTTGAATTTTTATTGAAAAGAAAAACAAAACGGAAAGTTGAATTGCAGAGGGAATAAGGCGAGAAAATACCTGTAGCCAGCAAGTATATTGAGAAGCGTCGATTTGCCAGCTCCGGATGGACCGAGAATCGCCGTCAGTTCGCCAGACCTGAACTGTCCACTGATTCCTCTCAGGATCAGTTTTGAACCTGCAACAATAACAACGACGAAATATTCACAATTAGTTATATGAATATTATTATTTCAACATGTTAATCCATCGTCCGAGCATGCCGTTTCATTATTAGTTTCGCTTGCTTTTTGCGGGCAAGGAATTGCTGCTGTAAAATTAACAATTTCAAGGTCAGCCGTCTCGTTTGAAAACCTCAAGGACGACGTGTGCTCACCGCTGTGCACTCAGATCGTATGCACAACGTTAATGCTGCTTCCAATAAAGATGTTTCAAGAGAATTCAAATCTCCTTGTACTTGGGGAAAAAAAAAAGAGAAACAGCATCAAAGTTCGACTGCAAAATGTACACGTAAATTTACATTCTCCTGCTCAATAAATCAAACATGCAATTCCATGTCCCATCTGTAAAGTTTAAAAATATCTCAACGGGTTGGGAGCCAAATTTTCTAGACGTAGGAGATGGAGCCAGGAAATTCCCACGTCTTGGATTATTTCAGCGAAGAATAATTGTGGGATTTCCCAAAAACACATATCCGATCAAAATTCATGAGAAATTGCAAAAAATTGAGGGCCTGGCGGTCGTTGAATAAAAGCAGGAAAGAGGATATTTCAAAATTATTATTCTCGATCCTTAATTTCGTGAAACAATCAACTTCTCGAGTGAATAAACTGGTGATGGGAGGAAGAAAGTTTAAGGCGTTGCATGCTGCATACGAATGATGAATTGAATATTCTCATCATGCATGTGCAACCCACACTTACAAAGACAATGCTCCACGCGAGCAACATTTACGTGTGAAAAAAGAATGCAGCTACGAGTTTTGAAGCGACGAACGAAACTGCAAAGTTTCGTTGGATTTTCACATTTTTCAAGGATGAAAAAACCTTCGGACGGTTCTACGCGAGCGCGTCGTGCGAACACAAACATTTGAATGAAATTTGGACAAAAAAGTCGAGGTCGTCGCAGGTCACGAACGAAATGGGTCAAGGCAGTGGGGCAAATGATAAAAAAAAAAACTTGAGAACAAAATCGTCATAATTAAAAATACGTTTCCGATCGTTGACCCAGCGTTGATTTATTTTCGGATAAAATCAAGACACAATATTCCACAACGAAGAGGATAACGCGAGCTCACCTTTGGCCAACAATAGTTGACAGTCGAGGTGACCGCGTGTATTACATTAATTCCAAATGAGCGACTGATGGACGAGAGCCTTCGAGGGGTCTATGCAAACGAGTAGAATATTCTCGGGCATAGAATTCAAATAAAGCTGAGCTGTGTATCCAAAGCCTCGACGTTGCTCGAACCAGCAGAAGCAAAATGAGTCAATAGACGCTCGCTCCCAGAATTGATTATCCAAATTATCATGGAATTGGTCAATGGAAAAATAGGAGAACGGTGCTTTTGATAGATTCTAGTCCCGTTATTAGAAGAGACGACAAAAACGTCACAGTTTCTCAGTCAAAAAATCAGAAATCAGCTTTAAAAAAATATTGGGAAAAAATCGCGTCCATCAAGTTGGAACCACTGGATGGAAAAAATGAAAAGCTAATAAGTACGCAATGAAAATTCGGAGCTGCAAATTATTTTTTGCGCATTTAATCAGCTCGTAAAAAAATCTTGTGGCGGCGCTGAGTTTAAAAAAATTCGAGAACACGATTTTTACTTAAGGTATAACTATCGCAGAATGGGTTGATTTAGGATTTTCTTGAAATTTAGTGTAAATATTCTTGACATTAAAACGAACAACTTTCCTATGAGACGAAACATTTTCTGCCGTCTAGAATTTGAGATATTTCATTTCCAATTTTATATTTTCCCCATCTAAACGCATGTAAATTGAAGTCGCGTTTCTTTTGTTTTTTCTTGCAACTTTTTTAACGAAACGTCACTTCAATTTACATGCGTTTAGATGGGAAAAATATAAAATTGGAAATGAAATATCTCAAATTCTAGACGGCAGAAAATGTTTCGTCTCATAGGAAAGTTGTTCGTTTTAATGTCAAGAATATTTACACTAAATTTCAAGAAAATCCTAAATCAACCCATTCTGCGATAGTTATACCTTAAAAGGAGTAAAAATTGTTCTGTTGCGTCAATTATTCAATATTTACATTTTCATTTTTTGTATTTAGCGGTTCCAATTTGATGGACGTAAAAAAACTCGACACGTCAAAGTCCATACGCGAATGACTAAGAAACAACGTGTTACTTGGTAACTGTTTGATTTATGTATTTAAATAAAAGCAATTACGCAATGAATCACACGATCAAAAGTTTAAACGTCATTATCCCGATGATGATGATGATGAATCGTGCAAATGACTAACAAACTTGATTTTTTAATAGTTCTAACAAACATGAAACGATTGATAGGATCTCGACATATTAATCGAGACTCGTTTTGCATTAAAAATGCGGTAGACGGAAAGGCTCAGAAAAAAAAAGGCATTCCGTGGCATCGTCGCGATGGGAAAACTGACGTTGATGCTAATTTTTTTAATTAACCGTGTATCGTTGATTCAAATGCACCGAAAGATGTGACGCGCAGGTTGTCGGCAGAAAAATGTGAATAAATTGACGCGACGGGTAATGATCGCGATAACGAAAGAAATTTTTCATCGACGATCAGGCTGCGGAAGTGGCAGCTGGTGTTTTGAGGTATTTAGTTGGATAAGCAACAACAACTGGGAGCATCGACTGCAAAGTTAGGAATCAGGAGGAATCGATGAGGAAAAACCCTGCCAGCTGGGCCGCTGAATTTTTGCGTCGCTTACGTCACGCCATCCCGTTGTTCCATCGCCCAATTTTCAACAGTCGAAAGACATTCGTCGTTATCCTTCATTATTTCTTCGTTTTTCACGCTCGAGGAAGGTTTGCTTACGAATGAAAAGTTGGCGTCATGGCCACCGGTCACGCAATATACAGAGTTGGTAAAAACAACACGTGCGAAATTCGCTAAGCAGAAGAATGCTCAAAATTTCGCAGAATCTCGACCAATTATCGCGATTATCTAATTAGCATCTTTCTTCCTTTCCCCACGTTTCTATTATTGAAATGCAGATTCGTTGAAGACGCGAAAACGAAATCGAAACTTTTGTCGCACGAATTCGTTTTGAAATTCTGAAAATAAAGAATTTTTTCATTCGCAGTTCATTCATTCAATGGTTTTCCGTTAAAAAGTTATTTTCTTGACTCGATTTTCGAAAATGTGGATAAAACCCCGCAATGTAAATTTCCCCATCAATTTATTATGGAAATTTCGGAATTTTCGTATGGGAAAAATAAAAAATACTGCAGGAAAAGAATTCGGCGAAAGTATCAGCTTGAATAACTAAATCGAGAGAAGGTCGGAAAAAATATGGAAAAATCTATTGCTCCTCTAATTCGTTTAGAAATTTTTTCAAACTTCAAATAGTCAATTATTTTTTATGGCGACACTAAAAACTGTTAATTAAGGAGGCAAAAGGTTTTACGTACTTTTCCTTCCGCTAGGCACCGTGTAGGTAACGTCGTTGAATTCTATATCAATCGTCGGCTTTTTCCTTTCGTTGCCAAACGTCCAACCTTCGGCTGCCATTTTTTTTCTTTCTCTTTGGTCGGGATCGTCGCGTGCATTAAGGCGAAGAGTACGATGTCGTTGAATTTTCCTTGCGCAGAATAGTCTCTCGCAGCATCAATCTTTGCGGCGTGCGGGCATCCTTGGAGACCTTCGGATTCACTTCATAATTGTATGCCGACGTTCTGTCACCCAAAAAATCAGCTTATTTGCTTCGTATTGTGACGCCGAGCGATTATGCAAATTCGACCAACCAACGTCATAGATGTTCCCGACAGCCGGACCACAGCAGCGCAATCTTTTTCGAAGGAGAAACAAATAAATTGGCAAAATATAATTACGAAGATCGATGGACCAAATTTCGCTTTTATGCTGCTCGAGATTGATAGTGCATTGTCGCGATAATCTCACTTTTACGTGGGAACAAAATCACCCCGAGACAAAGGCTCAAATTTGAATTTGCTGTTCACGAAAAATCTGTGAACATTTTCCGTTAAACACAAATTTGTCCCTTTATCGTAAAAGTTCCGAATGTTTTGAAATTTCGTGGAAAATCTTGAGAAATCTAATTTGCGTGGCGAAAACTGTATTTCCAAAATTCGCGGTGGAAAATATCGGCAAGATCGAAGATAAATTGACCTTGTAAAAAAATGACATCGTGATTTTCTTACGAGAGGAACGCACGAAATGCTTTTTTTCTTATGAAAAACGTCAAATTTTTCATTGTCGGATCGCTTTATGCCTCTGACATTTCCGGATTTCACCAAACAACTCTGTTCTTTCAAAATTTTGTATAAATGTTCTTGGCACCGAAACTAACAGTTTTCTTCCATAAAGAATAATTTTCTGACGTTTACAATTTCAGATATTTCATTTCCAATGTTTTATTCGTCCTGGCATGTGAAAGCATGGAAATTGGAGTCACGTTTCGTGAAAAAAAGTTGCAAGGAAAAAGCAAAAGAAACGCGACTTGAATTTACACACGCGTTGAGATGGAAAAAAACAAAAATTAAATATCTCAATTTCTAAACGTCAGAAAAATTTTCTTCATGTGAGAAAACTGTTAGTTTTGGTGGCAAGAACGTTTGTACGAAATTTTGAAAGAATCCTATAAACAAAGTCGTTTTGTAATAATAATACGTCAACGAACGATATGTTTTTGTTTTTTCGCAAGGAAAGTCGTCGATTGAATTTGAAAAAGCTGCCAGCACGGGACTAACGTCGCGTGGCACTCGAAGGCTAACTGAACGCATTTGATTGTAAAGGAGGTGGAATAATAAAATTGATAAAGTTCAACACAGTGAATTAGAAAAGATCGATAATAATAAAGAGCGATGAATCTGTTGGAAAGTGAATTGAAAGTGCCATGCCAAGTAGAAAACAAATGCACATGTTTACGGAATATGAAAACTCTCGGTCGCCGGGAGAGTTATCGACTGCAATTCTGTCTCGATTCGTTATTCCGGTCTCGCCCACACACGGACAAAGAGCGCTTTGTAAATTCACCGAATGTGAATACGAGCGATCGATAAAAAGGCCGCGGTTGCACGTCGAAATGGAAGAAAAATAGATCGAAAATTTTCTATTGCAATACAGACGAAAGAATCGTAGTTGTGGATCGACGAGACTTTCGATGGAGGCTTCCGCGACAACACAAATGTACCGGAAATCTAACACCAAAGCAAACGATCGTCTGGACGTTTCTCGCGGCGAATAAGTTGGATAAATAAGTTCCGTACCTTCGTTCTCTATCCTCGATTAGATCGCAGCAGGCTATCTGTTTATCTTGTTATTCCCAACTGTCGATTTTTCGGCGAATCACAACAACCTCAACTTTGATTTTTCAGTCGTCGACAGTTAATAGCGAAGGCACTCATTACACTGCAATAATTATCGGGCTCATCGGCCTGAATTCAACGCTCTTGTTATCGCGTTTTTATCTTGCAAGCTGTTTTTATATCGAAAAAAAAAATTTCACCATAAATTAGAAGCTTCTTTAATTTTTTTAACTGTTTGAGTTTTTTTTTAACTTTTTTTTTTTCTAAGGGTTCGCGAAAATTTGAAAAACGTTACGAGGCTTTACGCTTTCTAACACTCGTGGGTGAGCATCGTGCGCGAAGAGTGACGGTGAACTGAGTCTTCCAACCAGACTGACTCTTGATAGCCTCCGAGACCCATTCCCGATATCATTGGGTGGAGGTTCGATCCGCGGGCTCTCTGCTCGCCACGCATTTTCTTTGTCCCTCGTACTTGTTACTTGTTCGCGTACACTATTTTCAAATTCATCTTTCATACATCTGTTTATTCATTCACACACGTATAGAAAATTGAACGGTTATGTGCGTGGTTATTATTTTACCAGCATGCACAGCATTGGGTGCTCGCAGCGGCTGCGTGCGCGCGGGCATTTGTGTACAAATAAAAGCGACCGAGAGAGGGAGAGTCGAAGATAGAAACGCGAATATCGAGCCAGAACAGCCAATAGTAAATGTCCCTGGTACGGACATGGAGAGCCTAGAACTGTAACGTACGCTCTACAGGGCGATTCCACAGTGATCGACCCTGAATCTATTCGCGATTTGTTTACCTCGATCTAGTTACATTATTTCTTCCGTTTTTTTAGTCATCATCTGACTCACTCTCGTATATTTTTCCTGACGAAATAGAATATTGATAAACACGGGAACGGTGCGCGTACGATTATTCGTGAATCGGGTGCCTGTTTCATCGCGTCATATCGTTACGAATAATGTTTCGGGCAAGTTTTCGTTAAAAACACTGAGATCGTAGAATGGGACTATGAGTTTTTGTTTTTGTGTGTGTTTTTAAGGTCCATAGATCGATATTACCTGCTGAAAAGTTGAAATCAGAATTAACAGAAGCTTCTCGAATGCGACTTGACCCTTTGTCCTTGAAATTCTAACACGACGGTGTACCAAGAACTTTGAGCTTTGTCTTTTCTTTTTGTTGAGAAAAGTTTCAACAGAAACCGATAATTTCGTAAAGGAGCCGAAACAGATGAATAAACATCGTCAAAGTTTTTGGAAATGAGTTTTTTTTTTGTTGACGCGACAGTTTTTCATCCGAGGACGCGGAAAGTTTCGGGGAATTTTTTGTCGTTGTTTGTTGTTTTGAATCCTATACGCTGCTCGGTCAACATATTTTCGTCAAATTTTTGACCGATCGCTGTTATGTTTTCGGGACGTTGAGATTTTGTTGACCTTATTTCCATTCGTTTTGTTATTCAAATTTGTTTAGGATCCTTTGAACGAAAATAAAATGTTCCTCCATGTCCCCTGCTTGCCAACCTTTTTTTCGTCAGTTTTAAATAAAGTGGTTTTACAAGATCTGGTTGGGAGGAAAAAAAAATTCCGCGTAGTCAACCTCGTAGTATCGGAACGAGTTGCGTCGAATTATTTTGTTTTTGTGTAAGAAATACCGGCTTTACTACGGGGTGGCGAACGCAGCGACGATGATGTTTTCCCCTAGCAAGTGATGATTTTTTCCCACTGGAGCGAGTTTCGTTCGACCATCATAATAATTTTTCCTTCCCTCGGCAATCACAGCGTCTCATAATTCGCGGTCAATACGAGTCGGTACTTTTCGATATTTCCACGCGCGATTGCTTCTGAATTCCGATCCTCGAACTGCGTGCATAAAACTATGAAACAATAAACTTGACGTGTTTTTACGATGCTTGTGCATAATTTTATCAATAAATCTTTTTAGCCAATCAATCAAACCATTTGACAAAGTTTCCCATCCTCTGTGTAATATTTTCCTCAAACGGGACATAATTTAGTGTCGGCATGAATTTGTAGTTTCGCAGTTCGTCAGCTCGCAGCCACGAGCAACGGTTTTTTGCTAGTAAAATAAGAAAATTCATTGTGAATATTTCGCCTTGTCATAACAACGTGGAATAGCAGGTGAGCTCGCGAGTGTCAGTGCGAAACTTTTATTTCCCAGCGTGAAAAAAGCCGCGGAATCTCATGCACGTGCATAGTACTGAGAATAACGAAGCGTTACCCTTTCGGAATTCCCGATGATAATTTACGAGACACCTTGCTTTCTTGCAGAATGCAATTGCAGGAAGAAAAAAAAAGGTTTTAACACGGTCGTCGACCGCTCTGTGCTCGAGATGCATCGCATAGTCACGTCACTGGACGATCACCGGCATGTAGAAAGTGTCGGGATCACGTACACGAACTACCAAGAAGCATCTTGCTTTGTTTTTAACAGTCGTAGAAAAATTGACGTCGTTTAATTTTTCAGCATCTAAAAAATATGTTGTTTCGTGTTTACTCGTGAGAAAAATAATCAGAATGTCATATAAGCTCCGGTACGTTGTTCGTTGACTGTGTACATAGACAACGAATCGTCTGAGAATCTGTTGTGCTTTCTATAAGAGCGTGTGGGATTAATCGCCGCTGCACGTTGATGGATTTCCTGATTTCCCTTGATCCTGCATTTTATAAAATTTGACACGGTGATTATTGACTTTATTTGAATGAATTCCAAGTAGAAAGTAACGCTCTGATTCCGAGATTTTTCGCGAGGTTATAAAATGACGAAGAAAAATACAGAACCGTCAGAGAACCGACAACGATGGAGGGCGTGTGGCTTCGGCGTCGTTCCCAGTGGAGCAGCAGCTCGAGCGAGGTCAGTACTTGATTGAGTGACTACTCGCCATGCGACGGCTCAAGTTTCAATCACGTGGATTTCTTTTGAGCTCCGTCGTTCGTTTATTCGAAAAGAATTTCTGCAAAATTGAGGATTTCACAAAAATGGAGGAAACCAATTCGAGGAGAATCTCTTCAGCTTCGCTTCGACATCGTTCGTTTGAAAAACGCTGCTCTCGAGATAGTGGAAAAATTTTCATCTTCGCTTTATCGAAGTATCATGGAAAAAAACTGTTTTGATCTTCGACACTCGAAGACTTTCCATTTCGTCAGATAGTCGCGAGACTTTTGCTGATAGACGAATTATCAGTGTGCGCGCGACAGTTTTCAACTTGAGATGGAACTTTTTCACGATAATCTCGTCGTTGGAACCAAACGGACTTGAATATCGAGCTCTTGTTACGATTTCGCAAACGTCAAAGGATCGTGTGATAAAAAAAGCTGAAAAATTCTAATCTGCGAAGCAAAATCTTAAGAAAAACAAATAAAATTGCGATGCTTTTTCCTGAAATGGGAAACGAGACTTTTGCTGATAGACAAATTATCAGTGTGCTCGCGACAGTTTTGAACTTGAGATGGAACTTTGTCACGATAATCTCGTCGTTGGAACCAAACGGACTTGAATATCGAGCTCTTGTTACGATTTCGCAAACGTCAAAGCCATCGTGTGATAAAAAAAGCTGAAAAATTCTAATCTGCGAAGCAAAATCTTAAGCAAAACAAACAAAATTGCGATGGTTTTTCCTGAAATGGGAAACTTCCGAAGCATCACATTTTTCAATATGAACTAGAATCGTTGATGAGGATTGTAAACATGAATAAATCGATAAATTTTAACGTATTAACATTTTTCATTTAATAAGACGAGTTATAAAAAATGGTTGTAACGATCAGTTGAAAAATGCGCATTGTTCGATTGAGGAATCGGCATTAAAGCAGTAAATCTTAAGAACGAACGGGACCAAGTTATTTTTCGAGTTTAAAATGAATTTTCAAAACCATTGGCGAATATAATTTCATAAATTCCGATGAAAATTCGTCAAATTTCATGGAAAATTCCACCAGTTTATTCCAAACGGATCAAGCATCGTTCGACTGGATATTAAAACGTAGAAATAAAATAAACATTAAAAAAAAAACATTCTGATAATAAATTGACAAAGTGATGCTCTCGGTTTCGGCATGTGCGACAAAAATTTCTGTCAACATTCATGAAATCTTCTCTCGTTTTATCTCGTACGAAAAATATACACTATTAACCTATACACAATGTATATAACGTTTTTGTAAATGTTTTCCTTCCAATTTCTCTTATAAAAATGTTATTAGTTCTATTTGGTTTTCAACCTGTGTACGATAGACCTGGCAAGATGCATTACTCGGTGCGTGTTCGCAATGCGTGCGAAACGAACGTATTTCGTAATAAAAGACTAAAACGTAAAAACGGAGATGGGCACGTCTCATTATTTCGAAAAAATGTCTCACGTTTCCTGGATTTTTTTCCATTTATCGAATAATCTAATATTCCGCCATTTTGAACGTCGCGATCAACGTGCAAACGTTAATTGCACGGTGGCGAGTTTTTCAGGGAGAAAAAAAATGATTAAAAACCGTCTCGTAATTTTTAAAGATAAAATAATAAAATCGATAACGCGAAAACTCATTTACAAAATCATGGATAATAAATATATTGGGTTAGTGGAAATGTTTATCTTGGAAATAACGAAAAGTGCTCATGCCCTTGATCTAAACATTATTTGTAAACCCTCTCTATCCCTCCTCCCTCTCTCGTTTTCCTTCACTCCATCCTTCTCCCTCCTCATTGCGCAGTGATTGCGTTTCAAGATCGCATCCAACATGCTCGTATGTTAAAAAATAGCAAAATTTGTAAAACCAATTCTCAAGAGGAAATATAAAGAAAAAAAAAAAAACGTCAAGTGTTGATGTATTTACATCGTGATGTGTGCTCGATTGCAATAACCGAACAACTGAATATTCATCGACGTCTTTTCATCATCTCATTTGTTTGAATCTTCGATCAAAGCCCGAAAATTCCGACAGTAACGTTACACGATTAGTTCTCAAGCGTAGCGTGTGTAAAAACGCAAATCTTGGTCAGGTATACGCAAAGTTTTCGAATAATTGTGTGAAATGAAAAAAATCATAGACGATAGAAAATTGCAACGAATCGAGCAAAGTTCTGGATTCATCGAGACCTTTACGAGAGATGAAGAATTTAACGAGATCGCGATATTCCTTCTCACAACAGGGATCACAGCCATCGGTGAATCAATTATTATCTCTTATGCTGAGTTGGTGATTATAATGTTATTATTAATTAAGTAATCGCACTTTGGAGGTTTGTTATTATCGCGAGGGAGAGTCGAGAATGGTGTTTGATAATTGTGGACAAAGAGACAGAGAGGGAGAGAGGAATAAACGAAAAAAAGCCCGCAGCCTCTGGACATTTAACAATTCTTTGATTATAATTGGATTTAGTTGACTAAAAAGCAATCATTTTGACGATCGTAACTATAAAAACAGAAAGATTATGTACCCTGAACAACGAATACGTCACATGAACGGTTACAATGCCGTTTTCCATTTTGTTTGTTTGTCGTGTCCTTTGTTAAAACTAAAAGCGAATAAATAAGATTGGATCACCGAATTCCTGGCGAAACTGAACTGTTATGGGTTTTTGTCTCGCCTGCTCCTTCTTCCGAAGGAGAAAGAGAGAGTGAGAGAGAGAGAGAGAGAGCGCTTGGCGTGCGAAGCAAGCGTTCCGAAGTACAAAACTCGAGCCACGCGTTAAGGGGATCTCTCTCGAGAAAGAAAACGATTTGTTATAATCTTTCGTTGCTCGCGCGAGTGCGATCGGACAAATTGATCGAGAAGCTCGATATTTAAAATTTTATCGCTCAGCCAATTGACGCGAACGATTTTTCCTTTTTTCTTCTTCTTTCATAGTCGAGAAACAGTTTTCCCCTTCGCTTATGTACGTGTACGATTTTACTTTCTTTTCACGAGCTCGTGCTAAATCATCGCATTTTCTTTACCGAACTGCTTTCAATTTCCAACGAAGGAACATGTACGCCGCGATTCGCAAAACGACGAATATGAGAATCAGGGCAAGAATGTCCAGAGTGAAATCTGCGTCGAGCATGTCCAACTCCTCCAGAGTCGTTTGTGGATCTTTAAAGTGACAATAGACCTGAAAAAAAAAAATTTTAATTGAAATTTTCCACTTAATCACACTGAGACAACACGGAGATAAATTTATATCAAAAATTACTATGCCACATAGTTTTCTGACGACAGTATCGTCCCTCTGAGAAATTTGAGCAAAAACATAGTAATTTTTATTAAAATTCCATCAGAAATTGCGGAAACTTGACATTTTTCGGCCAATTTCAGCTGAAAAATTCGAGGGTCGATACTGTCACCAGAAAACTATGTGGCATAGTAATTTTTCATATAAATTTCTTACAATCTTTGTCGAAAATTCGCAAGCATGTGCTCACGTTGCGAAAATTTCAAAATTTTGAATAAAAATTTATAAAATGTTTCACCTGACGACATTTGAGCTTCTTTCGAGCGAAGGAATACGTCGCCAAAGCCGTGCCCTCGAAACCGTATCTGATGTAACTGAGATACGTGATCCATCGTAAATAAACTGGTATGGCATCGAAACTAACGAAGAATCCAGAGAACAGAAGAAACGGCACCGACATAACCGGTGCCAGGAAAACCCCGTTCTGCACATTCATCGCAGCTCCAACTACGAGCCCGATAGACTGTGCCACGAAAGATATGAGCAAGCACGCTCCCAAGAACATACTGAATCTCATCATCTCCGCTGGTTGACTCGTCATGAAGTAAACTATTACCACATAAATTATGCAGAATATCGACTGAAACATACAAACGCAAAACTCACGTTTAAGGTATAACTATCGCAGAATGGGTTGATTTAGGATTTTCTTGAAATTTAGTGTAAATATTCTTGACATTAAAACGAACAACTTTCCTATGAGACGAAACATTTTCTGCCGTCTAGAATTTGAGATATTTCATTTCCAATTTTATATTTTTCCCATCTAAACGCATGTAAATTGAAGTCGCGTTTCTTTTGTTTTTTCTTGCAACTTTTTTAACGAAACGTCACTTCAATTTACATGCGTTTAGATGGGAAAAATATAAAATTGGAAATGAAATATCTCAAATTCTAGACGGCAGAAAATGTTTCGTCTCATAGGAAAGTTGTTCGTTTTAATGTCAAGAATATTTACACTAAATTTCAAGAAAATCCTAAATCAACCCATTCTGCGATAGTTATACCTCAAGCTTTTCCAGAATAAACAAAAAAAAATTACAAACATTTTGCGGTAAAAATGCGATAAAAATAAAACCAAATGTAAACCTTTCGAGTGCACACGTCCTGTGCATGAATCTTGGGTCAATCTGACCCAAGGCATTTTTCAAATCGTTGTAATCCGATAAATACTCATTTTTTCTTTTTTTTTCGTGACGTTTTTTGTTGTAATTATCGAGAAATGAATTTTAATGCCAAAAGGTTCGTTCCCATTAAATGGTCAAAATGACCCAGTATGCATTCGAAGGCTCAATATCGTAAAATTGCCGAAATAGTATTTCTACCTAATTTTTGTAAAAGTAAAGATTTTATTTTCAAGAGAATTGAAAGAAAAAAAATTCACCTGGAACGGTAAGTCGGACACTGTGATCGCAAGGTAATACGATTTGAGTGAGTACCACCGATTGAAATTTTCCTTCGTGAGCACTGGCATTTCCAGAGGAACTAGAAATAACAAAAATCCAGAATGAAAATTCATCGGGATTTAAATCATGAGAATAAAAGATTTATTGTTTGCTTAGGAAAATACTCACAAGATAATATGGTGATTGTCATGGAAGTGTACATGAGGAAGAGCATGTTGAAGAATAGGAAACCCAAGTTGCTTAGTACCTTGGCTCCATCGTTTCCAATGTCGTAGTAGAGAGCGCCGATCAAAAAGCCAACGAGAATGTGAGCGAACAATCGAAGATACATGAGAGTCTGAAATTTTTTTTCAATCGTAACGGAATTATAACGGAAAATATTAACAAGAAGCTGTGGAAAATTTGAGGTAAAAAGTTTTGTCGACGGTTCTCACCCAGTCTCTTCGACTGAAGAGCAAAGTTCTTTTCAGGACGATCCAAAATTGTTTAAACTCTGAAATCGGATATCTCTTGGGGGTAACGACCATCGTTTCGTCCAGCAAAGCGGTTTCAACGTTATCCTTTTTTTCTTCAATCGCCAGTGTTGTCTCGTCTGTTAAAAAAGTAAAAAACAAAGAAAAACTAATTACACACGAGAAACGAGGGAAATTGACCGAGAAAAATGAATTTTTTGTCAAATCCAAATTTTGCCATAGTAGAGGAGAAGGAGGAGAAGTTTTGAGCATTGACCTTGTTTGACGATATCATTGGTCGTCGAGCTCGGAATGATATTGAGGTTGACAACTTCGTTGGCCTTATTTTCTGGAAATTTGTCTTCGATCGTGCTCGCGTCGTTTTTGTCTTTGCTAACAATTTCTTTCATTTCTTCCGGATTCTTGGATAAACCGTATTTCCAACCGGATCTTTCGTTCTCGGTCGACACGACAGAGTTGTTCAGAGGTTCACCCTTCAGGTCGGGAAACGGTTGACCCGCTCGAATATCGTGCTTTCCATTTTTTATCGCGTTCACCAGGGTTTTTATGTTGTCGCCATATTCGCCACAAGCAACTTCGATGACTGGTAGAAATTTAAAAAACAATTTTTAATCAAAAAAGTAATAAATTACATGCAAAAATAATTCGATCGACAATTTTCATTAGAGTTTATTCTTTCCTCTGATTATTGACTTTTTTCCATTCACATAAACCGCGGTCGTGATCGCTTTGGCGAAAATACTCTTTGCGCCTGAAAACGAAGAAATAAATTGTTATGGTATCGCGATACTTACTGAAAGATGCAGGATTGTGATAGCTCGGACAATTGAGCCCCTGGAATCGGAGGAACGGTACGAGCTGAGAGGTCGAGCCTTGATAAACGCACTGACCTTCGGCCAGAGTATAAAGGGCATCGAACATTTCGAACAAACGAGCACTTGGCTGATGTATCGTACATATTATCGTACGTCCACCCCGAGCAAGTGTCTTTAGCAACGAAATGCATTGGAAACAAGAGGATGAATCTAGGCCGCTAAAAATAGTGAAAAAAAAAACAATAAAATTTTACTAATTTTTCGTTGTCTCCTGATCTCGATGGGAATCCTATCGCGATAATTCATTGGGATCGAAAAATCGAGTCAACCGAGAAGAATCCGGAGGAAAAAAAAGGCAACGATTCCTGCTGCTGGACGATTTCGTTTCCATCGTAAAAATTTAATGTTTCGTGATAAAAATTTCGATGTTTGCAAATTTTCATTTTCTCGCACAAAGTCAAGGAAAAAAAAATGCGAAAAAATCAGAATAATCGTATCGCATGTTTTTTTTAAATCAAAAATAAATAAAGAAACATTTGTCGAGGGGATAAAAAGACTTGGCGCCATGTTAATTATCATCTTGCTGCGAGTGAAAGTATCTGGACAAGAATCACTTTAAGGACAAACATAACTGTATCTTCGCTTTCTCTGGAACAAAAGTTGGTTCGGAAAGTTGAACGTCGACAACTGATGGACGGAAAAGGAAATGAATTTCAGGTTTCAATACGTTGCTGGTACGAGTCGGGACAAATGGAACTTGAGTCGTTGGTCTTTGAGTCTCGAGGGAATTTTCCTTTTAGCATTGATAAAATAATAATCGTTATTAAGGACCATGAGGCCGTTCAATCGAGTCGATGACCTTGCTGGGGTATTTATTCGTCTAGGAAAAAAAGCTCCTAGCGAGGGTGAATGAAAATGATGAAAAGATGGAATACAGAGGCAGAAGGAGAGAGAGAGGGAGAGAGAGAGAGAGAGAAAGGTTGCTCACCTCGTTGGTTCATCGAAGAACATGATGGGAGGGTTGTTGACCAGTTCAAGGGCTATGGAGAGTCGTTTTTTCTGTCCTCCGCTGAGGTTCGAGGTCATTGTGCGTCGATGTTCAGCCAATCCGAGAGTCTCGAGAATTTCTTGAATCTTTCCAGCGACACAGAAAAAACATTTAATTAATTATTCAATATTTTTTCACACGAATTATGATTAAGAAGAAAAAAAACATTCTGGCTGATAAAATGTCATCTTTTTATTCGCCAGTTTAGTTCAACTCTTCCAAATCGCTTACCACTTCCTCCTTTTCAGTTTCAGGAAGATTGCTACTGAGTTTTAGACTCGATGCTACTTTCATGGCCTCGTCCACCGTCAGATTTCCGTGCAACTGATTGTCCTGCATTATGTAGCACGAAAGTTTTCTGAACGCACTTAGATTCCTCTCGTGACCATTCATTGTGATGCTGCCCTCCACGCCGCTGGTTCTGTCGATCAACAACCAAAATCCACTTTAGTAAAAACAAGAAAAACGTTTTATTTTGCAAAGACACGAAATTAGAAAAATTATTTGTTCGTCTCTCAAACTCGAACGATCAACGTTTTCTCCCTTTTTTCCTGCCATTAAATTCTAGTTAGTTTTTAAGGTATAACTATCGCAGAATGGGTTGATTTAGGATTTTCTTGAAATTTAGTGTAAATATTCTTGACATTAAAACGAACAACTTTCCTATGAGACGAANATGCTGCCCTCCACGCCGCTGGTTCTGTCGATCAACAACCAAAATTCACTTTAATAAAAACAAGAAAAACGTTTTATTTTGCAAAGACACAAAATTAGAAAAATTATTTGTTCGTCTCTCGAATGTTCGTCTCTCCAACTCGAACGATCAACATTTTCTCGCTTTTTTCCTGCCATTAAATTCTAGTTAGTTTTTAAGTGCAAAGATCTTTCGTTCGAAGTTTCTGGGCTCGGACTCCCAAGGCGCAATAGTTTGATTATATATTTGTAAAAAATGATAATCATCGCACGTATGAATTGGTCGATTTTTTAAATACGAGTCCGTATACAAAAAAATCATAATTCGAACAACATGTTTATGGTATGACGAAATATCTTCGTGATATCAAGAAAAATATTGCGTGGCGGGCGTCGTAGAGCGATTCTGATCTTTCCTCGTACGATATTGATAGAGAAGACAAAATGACAAATTGAATCGGGTATTTCAATGATTTCATTATAATTTCTTTATTATTTTGTTCACTAAAAATGATTGAAAAACATGCCAACCAAAACGTCCCTCGCATATTCCATTAATTTGTTCGTTTCAACAAAAAAATATCCGAAAGCAAACCGGTTTGTCGTTAAGATGAAAAAAAAAAAAAACGGTCGTCATTCGCGATGCCGCAACTTTTTTACGTGCGAGATATTCGTCCAGTTTTCCTCATTCCGTCCGGAGGAAGAAAGGAGCAACCGATATTATTCTTTCGCAATGACCCAACGGATTTTGTTTTCGATAATAAAATACTACGAGCTCGAGAGATCGATATAGCGAATACGGAAATCGCCTTGACACGACGTTGACCCGCTGATGTACGTGCATGTGAATTAATCCCTTCCCCATCGCCATAGCAACGACTATCGTTCCATCGCTCGCAGTAGCAACAGAAAAACAATT
This sequence comes from Hyposoter didymator, assembly GCA_037952995.1. Classification (NCBI taxonomy): domain Eukaryota; kingdom Metazoa; phylum Arthropoda; class Insecta; order Hymenoptera; family Ichneumonidae; genus Hyposoter; species Hyposoter didymator. The sequence goes on from JBAJMU010000005.1 coordinate 12,548,948, forward strand.
TTTTTAACAATTTATTTTTTTACTTTTATTCCTTCACATTGATTTAAATGTAAAATGGAAAAAGTTTATGATTCCGTAAAGAAAAATGTAAAAAAACCACGTTTTTTCGTTAATTACTCAAAATTATCGATTCATTCGCATCGACGCCCTCTTTTTGTTGTTCACTCGCGAGCATGAATTTTTCGTTGCACGTAAAACTTAACATGATGGAAGTTTTTCTTTGTATCGGGAGATTTCGACAGTCCGCGCATAAATCCTGCGTTTCTTACAAATTTCCATGACGTAATGCGTAGAAAATATTATAAACCACAAGAGTTTCTCGCATCGACGTACACGTAGCGTAAGTCATTTTTCCAAAAGTTTAAAATTCACGTCACTGGTTCGTCGTGTCATTCGAAAAAGCCAAATTTAGTTAAATTTTCGAAATCTTACGATGACTCAAATGAAAGATACTTTTTTAATACTTTTCGTAAGAACAAAATAAAAACAGATCAAAGACAATGCGCGATTCCTATAAATAAATAAAAAAAACCATCGCGCTGACCAAAAGTTTCAACTTTTCAGTGACCTTTCCGCGGCGTCAAGAATGTAAACAAAAGCAAAAAGTAGTAATTGAAAGAGTTTTAAAAAGAGAATATCACATTTTTCTGATTCGACCAACAAACAGGTTTTCGTATGATAAATAAAAATAAAATCCGCGTAAAAATTCAATTAACCGATCAAAGTCCTTTCAAGCCGTTTGTTTTTTTTTTTTTTTAACGAAAAAGAATTATTCGCAGAAATTCGATACGGAAAAATGGTCCACAAAGCCTGGCGTACATTTTTCTTCATCGATTTTCATCAGGATTTAAAAATTTTCTTATTTTTCACGCATTTCGCAAACAAACGAGAGTGACGACAATCTCTCGCCCTCTCTCTCTCTCTCTCTCGCGTACGTACTCTCGTTTCCGGAAGACTTATGGACGTCGTTCTAGAATCGAGAAGGTGAAATTGTCCGACTACTTGGTTTTGCGATCCCGAGCAACATTCGTCAGAATTTACAAGTCGAAGCGAAACGGCCTCTCACTTTCTTCCGTACGAGCAACTTTCAAAAATGGCGCTATACGACGGTTCCGAGGATGTATGCATCCGCATGAGAAGAAAAATAAAAATAAGGCGATAAGAAACAAATAACGACGAACAACGTGTGACGTGTTCGCATGTCAAGCACGCGAGGTATTTAGTGGAGACAAGTGGCTCGTTTGACAGTACAATCATTACTGACAGCCAGTAGAGTTTTTGAGAAAAAAAAAATGATGTCGATTGGAAACCGAAAGTTTTTGAAGCCGACATTTGTGAAAATTTGCGGAATAAATATTCCGTGAAAATCTTTGAACAAAGGGATCGATATTCGAAACTATGGGGTGATGCATTTTTCATTTTGGCTCTGAGCTTCGTGCTGAGCCTCATGCAAGCAATTTTCAGTGTTTTTGCAAAATTATATCAACCTTCCTCTGACGATAGTCTATTTGTATAAAAAAATAAGTACCGAATCTCGAAATTTACGCAAGTTAGAGCGACGACAAACTTTTAAAAAAATTTCAAAATGTCGTAAAATTTGTATTTTTTTAAATAAGTACGACAAGTTTTCCAGAAAGTAGAGAGGATTGAGGTTTCCATTGAAATGAAAAAGCTGACATCGTTATTTTTATAAATAATTCCAAGTTACGAAATTTTACTGGAGATCGCAGAGGAAAAGGAAATGAAAAACGAGAATGGAATTAATCGAACGACAAGATCTCGTGATTCGTATGGGAAGCACACAGTTGCTCGTCAACATTGAGAAACATTAATAATATTCGTTGTACAATGCAAATTCGCACTTGAGAGTGAGAAATAAATCGTTCTCGTTTGAAAATTATGCACAGATGCACGTTCCACGTTCCGTTACGGAAATATTTAAAAAGAATAAAAATCCACCGAAGGTTTCATGTTCGATTTCGCGAAATGTCATCATTATCATAATCGTAATCAGAGGGATCGTGACTATCGTCATCAAGCGTACAAATTGACGTATGAAATCTCATTTAAAGTCCACAGTAGNGAAAGTTTTTTAAGCCGCCATTTGCGAAAATTTGCGGAATAAATATTCCGTGAAAATCTTTGAACAAAGGGAGCGATATTCGAAACTATGGGGTGATGGATTTTTCATTTTGGCTCTGAGCTTCGTGCTGAGTCTTGTGCAAGCAATTTTCAGTGTTTTTGCAAAATTATATCAACCTTCCTCTGACGATAGTCTATTTGTACAAAAAAATAAGTACCGAATCTCGAATTTTACGCAAGTTAGAGCGACGACAAACTTTTAAAAAAATTTCAAAATGTCGTAAAATTTGTATTTTTTAAAGTAAGTACGACAAGTTTTCCAGAAAGTAGAGAGGATTGAGGTTTCCATTGAAATGAAAAAGCTGACATCGTTATTTTTATAAATAATTCCAAGTTACGAAATTTTACTGGAGATCGCAGAGGAAAAGGAAATGAAAAACGAGAATGGAATTAATCGAACGACAAGATCTCGTGATTCGTATGGGAAGCACACAGTTGCACGTCAACATTGAGAAACATTAATAATATTCGTAGAAAACGAATAACCAATGAATTGTACAATGCAAATTCGGACTTGAGAGTGAGAAATAAATCGTTCTCGTTTGAAAATTATGCACAGATACGTTTACGTCCCACCTTCCGTTACGGAAATATTTTAAAAGAATAAAAATCCACCGAAGGTTTCATGTTCGATTTCGCGAAATGTCATCATTATCATAATCGTAATCAGAGGGATCGTGACTATCGTCATCAAGCGTACAAATTGACGTATGAAATCTCATTTAAAGTCCACAGTAGCAGCAACGTCATTTCTGTTGCTAAAACACTTTATACCCGACAACGTCGATTAGGAAATACATGTATTAATCATGATTACAAAAAACTCCATCTCATTGCGACGAGAAACTTTGAAAAGGCAAAGAAATTGAATAAAAACGATTTTTTGTTTCTTACTAAAAAATCTCATGATCTTCCGAATCAATTACGATCCTGAATCGAGACAATTTTGATACGAAAATAAACTCAATCACCAATTTGTCATGGTTTTCGAAAATTAGTCGAAAACTTTGATAAAAATGGGAAAAATGGGACAGGGAGTGAGAAAAACCATCGATCGAACGTCTCGCACTGTAGGACTAAATATCAGGCGGATGTCTCTGTCTCTCACTTCCGTTCGAACAACGAGCCAGAAATCTCTACGAGATTGACAATGAAAGTATCGTATGAATACGTATGAATCGTTTCGAAAAAGTGTAGATCGAGAAAAGTTAAAAACTAGTTGATCAGTTCATTTTTAAAATCATGTCGATTCGAGTTGATTGGAAAAAAATTGTGGATCCGATGGAAACGCGATTGATTGATTAATTCAGTACAAAGTGTCTTTTCAGAATAATTGGATGCATCTTTGACGAAGAGATTGAAAACTTGGATTAGTTTGGTTGATGCCTGGAAGAGAACTTTGATCCGCATTGATCGCGAACGAGAAATTAAATGAAAATGAAAAACTTGATTTATAAAAATTAATCAATCAATCGCGTTTCCATTGGATCCACCATTTTTTCACAGTCAACTCGAATCGACATGATTTCGAAAATAAATAAAAAATACGATAACGATAAATACGATTTTATTTTCATTTAATTTCTTGTTCGCGATCAACGTTGATCAAAGTCCTCTGCTCAACCAAAGTAATCAAACTTCTCAATCTCTTCACGGTCCAGAGATTATCTGTGTTCGACCTCCGACGAGAAAAATGTGTCGAGAACGCGATTTTTTTTCCCGGCATTGTTACAACTTTTCATGGGACGAAACTGAAGCTCAGGCAATAGCTGGCACATGACAGATAAGAATAAATTTCAACGTCCCGGAGTCTGAATTCCTTCAACTAATTTTCTCCGATTATGTGAAGTCTGCGGCGGCAGCCACAGAAAAAAAAAAAAAAAANTATGTGCGACTGTCGTCCGAACTTTTTTTTCCCGACTTGTAACTAAAAAAAAAAAAAATGGAGCTCCACGTGAGAATAATTTTAAAAACCGTTGAGAGCGAAGCTTGTAACCCACTTTTGGTTTTTCGACAATATTTTATTTTACATTGAATTGTAAATTCATCATTTTCACGTGTTGAGGTTTAAAATGGTTTTTTTTCGAATGTCTGCGGAAAAAAAAAACTGTAAATTGCTGGGATCGAGAATTTGAGACACGATTAAAGTTTCTATCAAATTTGAGAGTTCGATACATGTTTCCCTCAATTTTTTATCAAATTTATCTTTTCCATATTCTTACCTCGTAGATACGCTTTTAATTATTCGGATTATCAGTAAATTTATCATTAATTCATCAATTACTTATCAGACGTTGAACGATGGAAAAAAATCCTTGTCAACTTACTTGTAACCCGTCAGAATGTTAAGGAGCGTAGATTTGCCGGCCCCCGAAGGTCCCATGATTGCCGTTAACTCGCCAGACCTAAGCCTTCCACTGACCGATTTTAGAATAGTTTTTTCAGCTGCGAATAAAAATCAACAACATTTTTCAACATCGAAAAATCAAATATGAAAAAAAAATAAAAAAATGGAGAAAATATCAATAAACACACACGAAGTATATTTGTTTTTTTTTTTTTAAATCTCCAAAATACGAATCGTTGGAATTTTCAGCAGGAAATTAGTCGGACCCTCTTGAAAAATGACGAGGCTGCGCGGGGCAAGGAAAAGCATGAGGCATTATTTTTCAAGATGGATTCAAAACAAAGGGGAATTTACGCAATCTCGAGACGTTTTGTATGTTCGCAACACGAGTGAACAAAGTCCAAGCGAGAGGCAATCGCTCATCGCAATGATTCATGGCTCTGTGACTCGTGTATATATCTGCCACAAATGTACGAGCATGTCCAAAGTTCTCCGCGAGCCAGCTTTCCGAGATACAGAGCTTATCGTATTGTCATTTATTTGTAAACTGGAAAATCGGGCAACGTAAATGCAACGCTTTTCTCTGATAATTGAATCGTCGTGTTTTTGCATACGAAAAAATAAATGACGAAATTTACGAGTTTGTTTATCGTTCTAGTCAAAAAGTGGGGAATTATTTTTTCAAATAATCGAAAAAACTGCATTTCGTGACGAATGTGAAGACCCAAAAATTAAAACCGTTCCAGTCATTTTTTCTTCGTAAAAAAAAATTCAAAAAATGCAAAAACTATTTATTTACGTCGAGATTTGAATAAACTTGAGATAGAAAAAAAGAAAATGAAATTGCTGAGGTGGCTCGTCGCAAACTTTGAAATCATCGCATACCTATGAATTCTTCCGTTACTTGAAAAGCAATTGGTTGCGTGCTCATTCATCAGAGAATGCTGCGACGATACAATGATTAGGAACAAAAGTTTGGTTCAATGAAACATAAATCAATGAATTCCGCATTGAGCCACGATCACGTAATGAATCGCAGAGTATTATTGAATAAAAAATAAAAATCTTTTCTCGTAATAGGAGGTAAGAATTATGACTTGATGGTGCATATCGTAGGATTGCGTAACAATTGTAATGACTCGAAATTGCGACAGGTATCGTCGTAAATATAGAGTTGTGAGTATCCCCAAGCGTTATAATAACAAAAGCCTCAAGTGCAAGCATAAAATCATCCTTTTCGTAAAGTCCTTTCATTCATATTTTCCCATAAATGTTTCTTAACCAACTTCTCGAGCAATAAACAGAAAGAAATGGAATTTTAAATTGAATCGATGAAAATAATATTTCGCAGTACCAAGTCGGCGTTAGACACCCAAAGTAATTTAATCAATCACGCGATACCTCAGCCAGCAATTTACATAACGAGCAAATTTAAGCTGTACCGCACGATCAAAATAAACGTATCATTACTACATATTCGAAATGTTGATTTTTCACCTCGTTATTTTATACTTTGAGAATAAATTTCCTGGAGGGAAAGTCGATCGTAGGGACGAATTGAAATATCGTTAGAATTTTTCATTCCTACGATCCCGATGATGTTGAAGTTTGCATCGATGAAATGCAACGAAAAGTCATTATTTTGTTATAACATCGCACCAAATTTTCATACAGTCTTTGTCGACAATAACGAGAAAATCTTTTTCCCCATTCGAAAAGTGAATTTACTATAAAAATTGCAACGAGTCAATTAATTATCGAAATAATAAATAAAAAATAGATTTTTCGTTGCATTGCAACGATGCAAACTTCAATATCAATGATGTTGAAGTTTGCATCGATGAAATGCAACGAAAAGTCATTATTTTTTATAACATTGCACCAAATTTTCATACAGTCTTTGTCGACAATAACGAGAAAATCTTTTTCGCCATTCGAAAAGTGAATTTACTAGAAAAATTGCAACGAGTCAATTAATTATCAAAATAATAAATAAAAAATAGATTTTTCGTTGCATTGCAACGATGCAAACTTCAATATCAATGATGTTGAAGTTTGCATCGATGAAATGCAACGAAAAGTCATTATTTTTTTATAGCATCGCACCAAATTTTCATACAGTGTTTGTCGACAATAACGAGAAAGTCTTTTTCGCCATTCGAAAAGTAAATTTACTAGAAAAATTGCAACGAGTCAATTAATTATCAAAATAATAAATAAAAAATAGATTTTTCGTTGCATTGCAACGATGCAAACTTCAATATCAACGATCCCGTGCACACGTCCGACTTATTAATCCATTGAAACAATTGTCTACGAAGCTTTGGGCCATACGTAATCGTGTAAGAAAACTTGGAGCTGGGCAGTGTCTCGTAACTTTTGAGTTTGCAGCAATATCGATTTTCACGTAATCAATCAGTGTCACTACTAATGATTGGCTTTAGCTAAAAAAATAACGCCTCAACGGTAAATCGTCAGCTCCTCGGTAATTAGTAAAAAAAAAAAAAGGAAGAACAAAGAGTTTGTGGAAGAGAAATGGAAATTGTAGACGCATTACAAAATCACGAGTTGTGAAACAATCTCGTGATTTTGTTGATGCACTCGGTGATTCGTATGCTTTATCCTTCTGCTGCCGAAGGATTCCGATGGTGGAAGAAGTTCGATGCGATTTTTTGTCGGATGCATAACGAATCATTTCGTTTTTTTTTGTTTTTTTTTTCGATATCCTTGAAATTTTTCGAATCGAATTGAGCAACTTCGTGAAATAATTATTTTCAACAGTTTTTCAAGAACTCTTGTTCGTGGACTGCGCAGCCAAGAAACTCGCGTTATCCAGAGGCGTGTTTCAAGCCTCCGCAGAGATAAAGTACGTGCTCCCGGGCACATTTCGCAATTCGGAACGAGCATGCACACATTTACGTTGCAAGTATCGTACGTACGAAAAATTCTCGTCGCACGAGCTCATTCGATCCTTTTCAATGATTATTTTTCTGGTATATGGATATTTCGTAATAATGCATATTGAGAACGAAGGCCACTGTCCGAGGAGTCGTTGAGATTGAGAGACGGAGTGAAAATGCGAGAGTTTCGATGAATTAGATCGCGAAGCCGAAATCCGATGAGAACGATTAACACTCGATTTTTCTTGTGAATCGTTGTGAATAAATGAAGAAACGATAAGCCTGTCAATTATTCATAATCGAGAGGGATCATTGACGTCGTTAGAAATGACGAAAAAGTTGAGAAATCCATTTTTTCGTCGTTGCTTCACAAAAAAACTGAAAATAAACTCGGCCTTTCGAACATTAAGGGATCCGAGGAGTTGTTTCAGCTGCACACATTTTTACGGCCGGGAGAAAAAAAAATCCTCCCGAGAACGTGTTAAATGTTACGTAACCTTGACATATCCAAAAAAATTGAATTCTAGATTCAACGGCCGATGAAACGTCATCTCGGACAAGGCTCGTAAGGCAAGATGGAAATAAAATAAAACTTTTTCACGAATCGATACTTTGTGGCAATAAAAATGGCTCGTTGATTATTTAAAAAAAAATAATTAAAAAAAAAAAACAATTCTCTCAATCAAGGTCACATTTTCGAACGATAATTTGTGCAAAATCTAAAAACACGTAGTTTCACAAGCAAAAGTGGCTCTTTCGTACGTTTTGTAGCAAAGAGTTGCAACGAGATAGAGTTTGACCTCAAGGATTATGGCAACGAGAATGATTGAAGAAAAAAACGGCTGGAAAAAGATGAAACAGCAAAAAAAAGGCGACGGAGTGCCGGGAGTCATTAATTCTCTATTCACGTTCCATCTCACTCGTTGTATACGTTTTGTCTCTCAGTGCGAAACTTTGCAACATTGACGAGCTGAAGTAACAAATAAAATTGAGTCGTTTGAGCGTGACGTTTCTATCGTAATTATATTTTTATCTCTCTCGCGACTCTTAAGGACCTTATACAGTCGAGTAATTTGAGCGGAGGAAAGATCGAAGGAAATCGACTTGACGCAACGCTTGATTAATAATTACCGGTTCAAATTTGTATATGAAAGTTTTCTCTGTTGGTTCGCTCGAGGACGAAATAATAATGATTCGCATTTCGAGCGGATCAAGAAATTTCGATGTATGAATTTTTCAAGTTGCGTGCAGTTCTCGTGTCTGCGCAGGTGTAAGCGTCGTTGAAACTTTAAACAGCTCGCGATAATAATGACTATGCCAACTTGTCGTGCTCGAAACCCCGAGTAAATGCTGCATTCCATCCGCACACAACTAGTTTTTTCTTTCAGTTTTTCATTCACGATATCAAACGCTCAGCACCAAAAAGGCGTAAGGCAGATGATCCGACCAACGGATTGAAGATCGTTGCTTCTTTTTTCACACGACGAATCGTTAAGGCAACAAGAAAAACAGCCGATGATTTACACGGAGAAAAAGAAACAGTTAATATCACAGTATAAATTGTTCAAAAAACCGGGAACCACATTTCATTTGACAGTAAAACAGAGTAATGTATCCAAAAATGATGAATTTCCCTGTGAAAACTGTGATTTTCACAGTTACACTGGCTTGTTCACAGTTTAGTACTGTCAATATGCCATTGTACCCAGTAAAATTGCTCCGATGTAAAATTAACACAAGATCACTGATTTTCATACTGTACGCAGCTGCAAAAGTTACAGTGTACACTGTATTGAGTACAGAGTGATTGATTCAATTTTACAGTGTGGCAGATGCTAGTTTTACTTTTCTTTCGACAGTTTGTGACGTTACCTGTACACTTTGAGATTTTTACAGTTTACTCCAGTTTATTTACATTTGGTACTGTGCAAAAATCAGTGTTCTCAGTAATACCTGCATGAATTGACACAATTCATGCAGGTATTTACTGGCGCATTCCCCAACTGTCAAATTTCGAGTTTTGATAAATTGAAAATACAGTGTTTGAATTGTTAAAATCGGTTAAAATTTACTTTAGACTGCACTGTAATTTGAGCACTGTGTTTCAGTGAATATCACAGTGCAATCGCTCCGAGTCCAATGCGAACTGTGTACCACTGTGTTATAATCTGTTTCTTTTTCTCCGTGTACGTTCGATTCGTCTTGGACGATCCTTCGTTATGTTTTTCAACGACAGACATTTTTGCTATCGCCAGAATTTATAACTTTTGTTGTAACGTCGAGTCAGATCGAAAGGAAGGAGCAGCTTGATCAGAAGGAAAAGGGATGAGTTTGTGGGACGAGAGCATCGCATGTTCGGCGTTCGGCTCGCGAGCCCGCGATCTCCTCGTAACGGATGACGAACGTAACGTCATGGAGAGATTAAAAGAGCACGTTCCCGATCAATGATCGACGCAAATATCATCCTATCGCACTCACACATTTCCGCGCAAATACGTTTTTTACGTTTCGTCTGAAAAGTTGCTGCGGAGGTCAACGGAGTCTTGTTTGCAAATTCGCCGAGCGCAGAAATTCGGTTGAGGAGAGCAATTTTTTTTCTTCGTCGTATATCGTCAACGAAAATTGCTTTCAGAATTCTGCACAACGAGTCAGAATCGTTTTTTCACCTCGATTTATCGATGGATCATCGATTTTGTTAGAAAATAAAATGCAATCGATATAAAAACGTGATGATCGAGGCCGAAGCGTTAGAAACTATTGAGAAATCATTGAAATGTTTGATTCGTTTGAAAAACGATAAGGGAACATTGAATTTCCGAAAGAATCATTTCACAACTGCGTAGCCAGGTAGAATCTCGGTCAATTCAATTAAACAGAGCTCTCGTTTGAAACGAGCTCATTGACAAGATAAAAATGGGGCTAAAACGGTATTGATCGATTAAATCGAGTTCCACGAGTTCTACGAGTGCGAGGATTGCGAAAATAAATAATTACTAGCAAAAGAAATGTTTATGAATATTTGTTGAAAGAATTTCAAACGTTTGGTTCATCAAAATCCGATTTTTTATCGAATGAGATATTGAAAAAATGTGACAACTCTTTATCAGCGTTTGCCAGATTTTTAAAAACCTTTTCCCGCCCCGATAAGAGTCAATCCCAGTTAAAAATCTGCAATTTTAACTTTGCCAAGAATTTAGCTCGTTAAAGACATTCAATCGAATTCATGGGATTCTCCGACATTGACACGATTCGTTTACATCGTATAAGTAATGAAAATCCAACGATGGGCCTGAGCTATTAAGGTATAACCATCGCAGAATGGGTGGATTTAGGATTTTCTTGAAATTTAGTGTAAATATTCTTGACATTAAAACAAACAACTTTCCTATNCTATGAGACGAAACATTTTCTGCCGTCTAGAATTTGAGATATTTCATTTCCATTTTTATATTTTTCCCATCTAAATGCATGTAAATTGAAGTGACGTTTCGTTATAAAAGTTGCAAGAAAAAACAAAAGAAACGCGACTTCAATTTACATGCGTTTAGATGGAAAAAATAGAAAATTGGAAATGAAATATCTCAAATTCTAGACGGCAGAAAATGTTTCGTCTCATAGGAAAGTTGTTCGTTTTAATGTCAAGAATATTTACACTAAATTTCAAGAAAATCCTAAATCAACCCATTCTGCGATAGTTATACCTTAATAAACAACTATCAGCCAAAGTGATTCCAACGATTCCCTTTAATTTCCAAGGCTTTTTCTTCGCAGGAGGCTGGCTGTTGAGTAAATCGTCGATTAATTCGATTCTCTCGCTATAGTTACGATTATTAAGATCCCAAAGTTGGCAACGTTGTTATTCGATGCAAAATAAATGATTGATTAATTATTTTGTTGATTAATTCACTCGGCCCAGTTTTTTTTTCAAATAAATTCATTTTTCAAGTGGCAAAAAAATACAATGGCAAATATTGCATGAAGAATTTGTGTTTCGCTACGAAAATAATGAGTTTTCGTTGGATTCCAACGATGCAAACTTGAACATCGTCGATTTGTGAGTTTCTCTCAAATTTTTATAATGCAAAATTTTTTTTTCTCAATTTCGTGCAAAGGTCGCGTGTATTCAGTGTTTCCGGCTTTCTGCTCGCGTTTCTAATCTTCACCGTTCGTACAGATCCCCAGACCTACGATCTGCTCCTCGATGTCGAGGAGAATTTTTATTGCGGAAAGAAAATGAACAATCCTTTTCGAAGTCTCGCCCAAAAAGGAGAATGCCATTTTCCAGACTCGCAGTTACATGTCTAACGAAAAAAAGGTCACCAAAGGGTTCATTAGCTTCGAGAGAATTTGAGCAATGAGCAGCTGAGAACGCAGACATTGTCAAGCGAGACGATGGTGGAGACAACCGCGCGTGGACTTTCACTCGGTGGTCAATGTCATTGAAACCAGTTTTCATTATGGGCTCTCATCGAGTCAGCCACTCGTAAATATATATATATATAAAATGCAATGGAAGCAATTGATCAATAAGAATTAAAAAAAAAACACAACGAATTTGGTGAGGGAGTCGAAGGAGGAAATGTCGCATGGTCGTAGCGTAAATTTCCGCAAAGTTGCGATATTTCGTTGAAACGAGAACGAATCGACGACGTTTGGACGTGGGGAAGCAAAACGAGGATGAGTTTTGTATTTATTTCGATAATTTCGGTCTCGATGGATCGAGCGATCGCGCGGGAAAGCTCGCGTTTTTATTAGAATTAGTGAGATTTCGATTTCGTTCAATCGGGAATGTATCGCGGCAGCTTTTTATCCGTGACGGACACGCGGTGTCCGCGTGGTGGTTGCCCGAACATTCGTGACCTTGTGAGAGTTCAAAAACCTCGAGTCGCGCGGAGAGTATTTACCGCGCGCGTCAATTCGGAGTGGCCCGATTATTCTCAATTTTTTCCTTGTTGACGTTCGAGTTATCACTTCGCGTACGGCAAGATTGGACCAAAACGGCATTGCCCTAATTATTACGAGCATAAAATACGAAATTTCAGGATTTCCGGGAGCAGATTTTTTTGCTTCCGTTTATTTTTTTTCTTTTCGTATTTATTTTTCATTTCCACGCGGACGAACACGAAATATTATTAAGGTATAACTATCGCAGAATGGGTTGATTTAGGATTTTCTTGAAATTTAGTGTAAATATTCTTGACATTAAAACGAACAACTTTCCTATGAGACGAAACATTTTCTGCCGTCTAGAATTTGAGATATTTCATTTCCAATTTTATATTTTTCCCATCTAAACGCATGTAAATTGAAGTCGCGTTTCTTTTGTTTTTTCTTGCAACTTTTTTAACGAAACGTCACTTCAATTTACATGCGTTTAGATGGGAAAAATATAAAATTGGAAATGAAATATCTCAAATTCTAGACGGCAGAAAATGTTTCGTCTCATAGGAAAGTTGTTCGTTTTAATGTCAAGAATATTTACACTAAATTTCAAAAAAATCCTAAATCAACCCATTCTGCGATAGTTATACCTTAAATTCGTTGCAACTGTTTCGAAACGTCAAAAATCCTGGATAAACGAATCAATCGCTTCGCAGTCACGATTCATTGTTTTTTCGCTTCCCCAAGCTCGTTGGCTGATTGTGAAAATAATTGTAAAAGGAAAAATAAAAAGTACACTCACTATTCTTGCGTCCTTCTCGTACGGTGTAGGTCAGATCGGTGAAGGCCAAATCAACGGGCGGTCTTTTAGGCAAATGCGTTATGGTTTTAGGCTTGACAGGGGTTATTTGCAACCGAACGACAGAGCCTTTACGGGGTTGCAACAAGATGCCACTCCCGTCCTCCTCCCGCGAGCTGTTCCCTTCGAGCTTCATTTTCACTTTTTTTTTCAAAAAGCTTTCGAGTTTTTTTATTTCAATGTTAATGAAAAAGTAGAAAAAATTCTATAAGAATCGAACAATTCCGAAGGATATTTTCACGCACTGAATTTACCCAATTTATTCACCGCCTGAAACAAACGAAATCACATTTTTTTTCCATTAAATACAGAATTATCTTTCTCTGAGATTTTTACGAATGCCGCAACGTTGGAATGCAACGAAAAGTATTCGATTTTGTCGATGATTCGTTCAATTTTCAAAGTCATCCAAATTTTTCAAGCCGATTTGCTCTTCGGGTTGAAAAAATCGATCATTTCGTCATCGTCATTATATTTTCCATTCGAATTAATATTTTTGACAAGTATAAGAAACGATTTTCGTTGCATTCCAACGATGCGAGCTCCAGAGTAATTTTTCATGATTAAATGACGAAAAAAATGTACAAGCTTCGACGAGAAAGTTCGAAATCCTCGTTTCATTATGGCGCGATGACGAGAATCGAGACGAGAGGACGAAAAGCCGCAGGTGAATGCATTGTACCGAATCCCGAAATATTCTCGTCACGCATAAACAAAAGATAAAAAGAGAGAAAGAAAAAATGAACGAAAGGAAAATGAGGTTAATGGGCCTGGTTCTCGATTTTTCAATATTAAAATGGATTTATGCAATTTTAGTTACCCAGGAGACGCTACAATTGCTCACGAACGAGAACAACTTCAAGGTTCTACATTTAAACGTATAAATAGTTATTTTTTTGCTCTACGGAGTCGCATTTATTGATGCCAAGTCATAGAAACACGTGGTCGAGATTTTTTTAACGATTGTTAATTAATACCGATGAATAAAGTTGATAAGTTAATTGCCTCGATGTTCCCAAGTGTCTGGATCGCTAGAATCATTTTTTCTTAACATTCGACTCTCGTTACGTGTGACTGAAAAGTTTGTTTGCCGCTAGATTTTCCTTGATATTGAAGTTTGCATCGTTGCAATGCAACGAAAAATCTATTTTTCATTTATTATTTCGATAATTAATTGACTCGTTGCAATTTTTCTAGTAAATTGACTTTCCGAATGGCGAAAAAGACTTTCTCGTTATTGTCGACAAACGCTGTATGAAAATTTGGTGCGATGCTATTAAAAATAATGACTTTTCGTTGCATTTCATCGATGCAAACTTCAACATCATAATTT